>LPNX010174276.1:26503-47136 GCA_001517045.1 Pseudotsuga menziesii | reverse complement strand
TTGTTTACATTATTAATCCTCCCGATCGGAACATCGAGGCATGACCACATGACTCAAATACATAATAGAAACATCCTGGAATAAACATCGGGTTACAATACATAGAAGATACATAGAAGAAAACATTCCGAAGTTACATATACATCAACAATTTTTACTAAAAATTTGGCTTTCTAAGCTCTAAATCTTGATTTAGATTATCATATTTAAGTGTTTAAAATAGTGTATAGTTTCAATCTATTTAATTTATTTATTTAATAAAAGGTTTTTTATCTTATAAAAAAGAGTCTCATAAAGTAAATTGGTATTTTTATTGGTTATAATTTTAAAATAAATTAGTATTATTATAATTAGTTTAAACTAACATTAATGGTCACCATTACCAACATCATAATCATGATTCAATATAGTTTTAATTAACTTTAAATTATTATTTAAATGTTTAAAACAATGTATTTGAGTATTACTTAAATTTAATGTAATTTTTGAGGGGTTATGTGCTTGAGTGTTCTATTAGTGGTATATTTTTCAATTTAATTTGATAAAAATATTGTTGGAAATATTCAAAAAAAAATTGTCACACATATTAGTTGTGGAAATTACATTATGTGAGTGTTATAGGGATATTTGAGGGTGTTGAATCTATTTATGCATTCAAATACACAACTTAAACTCTTCCAAATTTAGATTTTTTTAAAAAATAAGGAGCTAGAAATGTCCAAACCCTAGAAAAAATAGACTACTACTTTAATATTACTTTATTTAAATTCATATGATCAATATTAGTTGTTTCAAATAATGTTTATTCCACTTATTTTATTTATCATCTAAAATAGTGTCTACATTCCATCTATTAAATTTATTCTTGAATTTTAGCGTGCCTTTCTAACAAGATGAGGTCAGATGTAAGAGTTGGGCGGGCCATTCTGACTTAGGGTCAGATATAAGTGCTGAAGACCTACATGAAGGGTAGGCCTACAACCAGCACGAAAAAGGGTTGGCTCTGTAAAACTTCCCATGACGAGAAGAATCGAGAGATAGCGCCATTTTGAGATAGCACTGATGATGATGATCCAAACTTGATGATGATCCAGATCAAGTGATGATCTAGATTTGATGATGATACAGTGATGATGATCTAGCAGTGATGATCCAGCAGTCGTGATGATCCAGATCCCGTGATGAAGAAGACTTGAAGAAGAATATGACTTAGAAGAAGACTTGAAGACGAAGGTGATTTGAGTATGAAGAAGACGAAGAAGATGAAGACAACTTGAAGATGAATATGATGAGATGATCCAGTCGATACAGAGAAGAAGACCAGTGCTAAAAATTGTGTTGAAAGAATACCTTCCTAGTTAAGAGGGAGTGTTGATGTATTTGTAACTTCGAAATGTGTTCACTTATATATCTTATGTCTTGTACCCCGATGTCTGGGAAGTGTCTATAACGTATTTGAGTCATGTCATGCCCCGATGTTCCTATTGAGAGGTTCTATAATGTAAACAAGTCATGCCAAGTCATTGTGGGTAACCCTCCTATTGTTCAAGGGTTAAAGTCCCTGCAGTTCTGGGGAACTAAGGTTATTTGACTCTCCTAAAGAAGTCAGCCCTAGTGAGTCATTGTCAAGTCAGGAATTAGTATAAATAGAGAGTTAGCCTCTCTATTTATCACACACTCACTCACACTCAGTTGCAGTGCATAGCTGAGGAAGAAGAAGACACTGGGCCTAGGAAGAAAGAGGATACTGCTGTCGGGAGATCATCTTACTATTTTGGGGTTTTACTTTTGGTGCTAATTCTATCTCAAAGGAAGTTGCGGGGTTTTCTCCATTTATGGTTTCCCCGAGGAAAAACAGTGTGTTCATTGTCTCTTGTGCTTGATTGTTGTGCTTGTTATTCTCTCAGTTAAAAGATCCTAATATAATGCTAGCTTAATGTTAAAAAACTAACAAAATGCACTACATCATGGATCGATATTAGTTATAATGCCCTTGTGGATGTGACTCTAATAGTGATGGTATGACTCAACCAAATAATAATTTTTTTCCCAAACGAAAAATTAATCTAACATTTAACCATAGGTGCTAAAATTTCATAGTTTTTATCCAGATCATCATTTGGCTTTTCATTCATACCGGAATTCGACCCTTCATATGATCCTTCATATAGATTTCTGTAAAAATGACCTTTGCTGGATCAGACTGTTGCTCATCATGGATTTTCCTAGGCTACCAGTCCACAAGAAAGTCATATGGGACAATTATCTTCTTTTATTTGCGCTCTCCCTTATTCATCCAGGATTTTAAGACCAGATTCGATATTTGCATTATCGTGCAAACACTTTGTCATTTGGCAAAGGAAAATGAGTAGACCTTTAGAAAAATAAATAAAGATAGTTTAATCCTCCCCCAAACCAAAGATATGGCATGTCCCCAAGCCATACAAGAAAACTAAGTAATTTCAAAATTAAAGTAATAAAAGTTCAATCACATTGTTGTGATTTTTGTAAGAAAAAGAAAGACTAACTAATAAATGGAAATGATTCAGATATATACATTTATCAAAAATCGCAGTGCTCAGATATGTAGATATGTAAATTTATCATTTATCATGTGATGGGAATATAATTGAAAATTCCATAGGAAAAACTAGTCATCCATGCTTCATTGTAAGGATATCTTGTCATCTCAAGAATTTTTGAGTTCACCCTCGAGTTTGTGAGATTTTACAGCTATGGGTCCCATTTCTAGGATAATCATATCCTAGGTATTTATTGAATTTAGACTGTCAGATCCAAGGCCAACTTATAGTCATTCTCTAATGACATCATAAACAGTAGGCCTAAACATGTTTATTCATAAAGTCTGAAATATTTTCTTTATAGCATCATTGTTTTAGGAACCATGTGCATAGTGGTGCATTAACCAGATCTCTTTTACCCGATATTTGCCCTCTGCCAGCAAGCCTGTTCAGTACCCTGACGGGTTTATCTTAGTACCATGCAAGAATAGCCCCACTGCCAGCGAGCCTGTTCAGTACCCTGACGGTTTTACTTGCATTTATCAAACTTCCTAGTTTTTAAGTTGATACTTAGCATTGACCCGCTGCCAGCAGCCTTGTTCAATACCCCAACGGGTTTTCCTTGTAAAAATATTTTGAGTATATTGAAGTCAATTGGTACTAGATCGTGCTAAGCCTTGCTAAACACATAATTCAAATTTTAAAGCAAATTTATAAGTAATTTTTATAGTGGCTTGAACCATAAATTATTTCAAAAAGAGAATAACTTAAAGGTGTTCCTTGGTCTCTTAGTCTATATTCTTCATAAAGGATAAATAATGTTCCCCACAAGCAGAAATTCCACTTACCCTTGAGTGTCCTCAAAAATATTTAAGATTCAAGTTTTGATAACAAGTATAGGATGAACTAGTAGTCCATAGGTGTCAAAATTCTGAAGAACATGATAATTAAAGTAAGTCTTTCGAGCAACTGTTCATATAATCGAAAATGTATATGTTTGAATCAAGGCACCATATATAAAGAATAACCAAATCATAGAATAAGTGGTTTAGAAATGATATACAAGAATTATTTAATTGTGCTATAAAGTTTGGATAGTAACCAAAAAGAGAAAAAAATAAGATGTATGATGAGTGTTTTCAAGGCACTTCCTTTTTCAGATAATATCTCATGAGCTACTTACAGAGATAAAGTACCTGTAATCAAACTGCAAAACCACTTGTTAGATGATTCATTTTTATTCATGGAAACATATATATGATTATAGAAAGAAAAGAGTCGCCTGTAAGCAACTTGTCAGATTTGACTCTTATTTATTCAAAGAAATACACACATATTTACATATATACAAGTGATGATAACCCACAATATTTTTAAGGATCAGGAGGAGGAAGAGATTTTGGATAGGGAAGTCCAACGATTACTTCTATTTTGGTAGGATCCACCTTGATCCCTTGGGGAAAAACATGATGCCCCATACAAATGTGACATCCAAAGGTTTTGTTTAATGGACATTGTTGTTGGGGATGTTTAGTCTTACATCTTATACAGAAATTTCTCTTTGTTTCCCATTCTTCTCCCTGTTTCTTCATGTAAGTTTGGTTTCTAAAGTGAGTATACCTAGAAGGTTTGTTTCGAGGTGAGAATGGGGTGTCCCAATGTTTTTTTCCAAGAAATATCTTCCTTTGATCAACCATTATCTTATTGGATCTTATGGGGATAGTAGATGCTACTGTGGATGTTTCAATTTGTGGGGTTACTATGTTTATTGAGTTGCCAAAGAGAGCTTTCACCTAGGAAGGATTGACAAAATTAGTGAATTTCAGCTCCTTTACTAAAAAGTTGTATCATTTAGTTTTGTGACTTAGTGGAAGGTTTAAGGGTTCCCAATGGTTATTCCCTTTGAACTTTGTCAGGAATGATTCCCTCAAAACCTCCTACCAGGATCTCTTCTCTTTCTATGGCTTCCCCTGTAAGATCTCCAAAAAGTGTCTCTTTATGTTTCCAATGAAACTACTTCCTATAGGTCTTTTTTTTAAATGCCTTTCTACTGAGTTAATTGTTGGAGTAATATGTCCCCTGTAAAAATTTTATAAGAATTTTAACAAAATTTTACTGTCTTAATGAATCTACCCTGAGAATCTCTAGGTTTGTTTATAAAAACTAAAGGGAAACCTATGCTACTACTACTACTGGATTTGGGGAAGCCTGTTATAACAAATGCGTGGGTTCTTACCTCTCATCTTATCACTCCCTCGCCACCAGCCTATATCTATTCTACCTTACAGAACAACTCCCCGGTAACGACGCCAAATGTTGGGTAATGTTGATGTATTTGTAACTTTGGAATGTATTCACCTATGTATCTTATGTCTTATACCTCGATCTTTATTCCAGGATGTGTCTGTAATGTAATTGAGTCATGTCATGCCTCGATGTTCCGATCGGGAGGATCTATAATGTAAACAAGTCATGTCAAGTCATTGTGGGTAACCCTCCTATTGTTCAAGGGTTAAAGTCCCCGCGGTTCTGGGGCACTAGGGTTATTAGACTCTCATAGAGAAGTCGGCCCTAGTAAGGTTTAGTCAAGTCAGGAATTAGTATAAATAGAGAGCTAGCCTCTCTACTTAACACACACTCGCTCACACTCAGTTGTAGCGCATAGCTGAGGAAGAAGAAGACACTGGGGCTAGGAAGAAAGAGGTTGTTGTTGTCAGGAGATCATCTTACTATTTTGGAGTTTTACTTTTGGTGTTGATTCTATCTCTAAGGAAGTTGCAGGGTTTTCTCCATTTATGTTTTCCCCAAGGAAAAACACTGTGTTCATTGTCTCTTGTGTTTTATTGTTGTGCTTGTTATTCTCTTAGTTAAATATCCTAATATGATGCTATCTTACTGTTAAAAACCTAACATGGTATCAGAGCTAACCTGAGAAGAAGACACTGTGCAACTACGAGAACTAGGGCTTCCTACTTTGTGGATCTTCCTCCACATATTTTTAGCAAAAGAAGGTTGGAATAACTCTCCTCCCTAGGGCACATCTTTCTGTCTAAGTAGAATCCAATTCTGAGGTTTTTCAGTTTTGAACCCGACACTACTGCCAAAAATTAGGGATTTCCATAGAAGTGGAATTTTTTAGTGATCCCAGGCCTGGATTGATATCCTCCTCAAAATCAAAGTTAGGGATCAAGATCAAAGCATTTAGTTGGACAGAAATCTGAAAAAGAAAAACCCTAATCTGCTCCTGAACCAACACTACAGAATTTCAGCTCCAAACCTAGATCTAACATTTTGACCTGGTAATATCCAAATCTTTTGTATTTCCATTTGTGGTTCTCAGTTGATATGTATCATCATAGCAAGCTTGATGAAAATCTTGAGGGAGTTGATAACTTCTGAGCCTAGAAGTATAGGATCTCCCTAGCCCTAGAAGAAAATGAGTTGGACTTCTACATCCATGAGAAGATTCCAGTTCTAGAGGGAGATGAGGCTAAGGCCTTACATAAGAATAAATTGGTTATGGAAAAGAGGATCATTGCTGATTCAATCAAAGATAACCTCATACCACACGTGTCCTCCCTAAAGACACCTAAAGCTATGTTTGATTCCCTAACCAAACTGTTTGAAGGAAAGAACATAAACTGGAAGATGACTCTGAGAAACCAACTGAATAATGTAAAGATCCAGAATGCAGAAACCATCCAGTCTTAATTTACAATGGTCTCTCAGATCAAGGAACAACTAGAAGCAGTAGATGAAGAAGTAGAAAATGTAGAGATTATAATGACCACATTGAATGGTCTCCCTAGATCATGTTACTCCTTTATTTAAGGGATCTGTGCCAGAAATAAGTTAGCCAAGTTAAGCATACTATGGGAAGAATGCTCTCAAGAAGAAGCTCAGATAGCATCTCAAGAAGAAAAGATGGGAAGTGAAGATCAAGCTCTCACAGTACAATCCAAGAAAACCAGATCTAGCCACCACAGAAGTAAGTACTCTCATCAAAGGAATAACTCCAGAAAGCCTAGAGATTTGTCTAAGTACATTTTCTATACATGTGATGAAAGAGTACATTTTGCTAGAGACTATCCTAGAAACAAAATTATCTCTCACAAGAAGAAGGGAAACAAGAGAAGACATCATGCTCATGCTGCAGAGGATGATGAACCTTCCACAAAGAGAAGCAGATAGGTCAGTAATGATTCTTCAAGTGATGAAGAATATGTTATGATCTCCACTCTCACGGGAACTATCACACATGGAAGCAATGATTGGCTTATAGATAGTGGTGCTTCCAAACATATGACAGGATTCAAGGAATCCTTTGTGAAACTATCTGAACATCAATCACCTCACAAGGTGAAACTTGGAGATGACTACCAATATCCAATAAAAGGTAGTGGTGAATACGCACACAAGCTAGACTCTGGAAAGTCTATCAAGATGAAAGATGTATTGTTTGTACCTGGACTAAAGAAGAACCTCCTCTCCATATCTACATTGGATGCAAAAGGAATGAGGGTTGCATTTGTATATGGCCAAGTCCTCATGTGGCCAAAGGAAAAGTCTTTCAATGATGCAATAGTGATTGGGGAACAAGAAGGAGGACTATACAAATTGAAGGGCCAACCAGAACAACCTTTGGTTCATGAATCGGTAGAACCAAATGAGATTTGGCATAGAAGGCTTGCACATATTCATTACAGAGCACTACCACTTGCAAGCAAAGATGTTGCAGGACTCCCACAAATGCAAACAAAACATGAAGGTGTATGCAAAGGATGTGCGAAAGGGAAGAACACAAAGAAGAAATTTCCAAGTAGCGAGAGCAAAGCAAAAGGAATCTTGGAAATCATCCACTGCGATGTATGTGGTCCAATGTCATCAAGTTCACTAAGTGGGTATGCATACTATGGCAAAGAATTCACTTCGAATGAATTCAAAGAGCTATGTAAAGACTCAAGGATTAAGAGGGAGTTGTCCACTCCCTATAATACACAACAGAATGGGATTGCAGAAAGGAAGAATAGAACTATCATGGAAGCTGCAAGACCAATGCTTCATGATCAAGATCTTCCTATGCATCTGTGGGTAGAAGCTACCAGAACAGTGGTGTATGTACATAACTGTACTCCACACAGACTACTCGAGAACAAGACTCCTGAAGAAGTCTTCTCCAGCAAGAAACCAAAAGTCGGCCATCTCAGAATAATCAGTTGTCTTGTATACATACACATTCCGAAAGAAAAGAGGACGAAGTTAGATCCTTCAAGAAAGAAGGGTATATTTGTGGGATACTCTGAAAGCTCGAAGGCTTACAGAATATAGTTCCCAAGTTTCAAGAAGATTGACATTAGTAGAGATGTGGAATTTGACGAAGATTCAACCTACATCAAATCCAAGAAGAAACCGGCTGAAGAACCTGAAGAAACAAGAGCACCTAGAGTTCATGATACAACCATGAATGAAGAAATTCAACAAGAAGATCAAGAATTAGAAGAACCTCAAGAACCTGTAGATCCACCTCTAGAGAAGAATCCTCATAAGAGGAAACCTACTTGGGTACGTGAAATTATCCAAGGTGGACAAAGATATGGAGCTTCAGAAGAAAAACCTAGAGGAAGAAAGAGAACTAGGTCATGTTCCAGTTATGTAGCTTTGCTATGTGACATTATTGATAAAGAACCTTCCAACTATGAAGAAGCGGAAGAACAGAAAGAATGGAAGGATGCTATGACCAAAGAGTATCAATCGATCATGAAGAATGATGGTTGGGATGTTGTCCCAAGACCAGAAGGGAAGTCCATTATAACTTCCAAATGGATCTACAAGATCAAGCATGCTGCAGATGGTAGCATCAAGAAATATAAAGAAAGATTCGTGGCTCGTGGTTTCTCCAAAAAAGAAGGAATAGATTATGAATAAAATTTTGCACCTGTAGCCAGATACACTTCCATCAAATCAGTACTTGCTCTGGCTGCAGTGATGAAATGAAGATACACCAGATGGATGTCAAGACTGCTTTCTTGAATGGTGTAGTAGAAGAGGAAGTGTATGTGGAGAATCCACTCAATTTTGAGACACATGACAAGGAATCTCATGTGTGCAGATTGAAGAAATCCCTGTATGGTTTGAAATAGGCACCCAGCACATGGTACAGTAGAATTGATGGTTTCCTATCCAGTTTGAGCTTTACCAAGAGTAAAGCAGACTCTAACCTTTACTACAAGGTTGAAGATGGAAATCCAATGATACTCCTACTATATGTAGATGATCTATTTGTAACAGGTGTGTATGGGTTGATTGATGATACGAAGAAGAAACTTGCTACCGAGTTTGAAATGAAAGACTTGGGTATGATGCACTATTTCTTAGGCATGCAGGTGTGGTAGAATGTAGATGGAATATTCCTTGGACAAGGGAACTATGTAGTAGATATTCTGAAGAGATTTGAAATGATTGACTGCAAGGCAATAAATACACCTATGGCATCAAACCTGAATCTATTGAGTGATGCTTCATCAGAAGCGGTTGATGCTACAATGTATCGTCAGATGATTGGGTCCTTGATGTACCTGATGAACACGAGACCAGATATTTGCTTTGCTGTGAACACCTTGAGCCAATTCTTGACAGATCTGAGACATTTTCACTTGATTAATGCAAAGCATATTCTGAGGTACCTGAAGGGTACAGTTGACTATGGGCTCAAGTATGAGGAAAATCGGAAGATTAACCGAGAGGGTTATGTTTATTCAGATTGGGATGGCAGTGCCATCAATAGGAAGAGCACTTCATCATGTTTTTTCAGTATGGGATCAGGTGTGATCTCTTGGCTTAGCAAGAAGCAATCCTGTGTGGAACTGAGTACAGCTGAAGCAGAGTATGTCGCAGCTTGTTCAGCTAGTTGTGAGGCAGTATGGCTGAGAAAGCTACTGTCTGATTTATTTGATCTACAGATGGATGCTACTTGTATATATTGCGACAACCAAAGCTGTGTGAAGTTTTCAGAGAACCTTGTGTTCCATGACAAGTCGAAGCATATTGAGATCAATTATCACTATATCAGGGATATGGTGCAGAGAGGAGCAGTGAAGATCCAGTATGTTGCGACTAAGGAACAGATAGATGATGTATTGATGAAGCCATTGGCTAGAGTGAAGTTTAAGTACTTCAAGGAGAAGCTTGGTGTTCTCCAAATCGAGGTTCCCTCCAAGGGGGGATGATGAGACCGAGAGCCATTCTGACATGGTGATAGGATTAGGTTCCTTCCATGGTCAGATGTAAGGGTTGAGCCATTCTGTTATGGTGAGAGGATTTGGCTCCTTCCATGTTAGATATGAACGCTAAGCCATTCTAATGTGGCTGTAGGATTGGTCCATACATGATCATATGTAAGGGATAAATGCCATTCTTGGAATGGAGGCACCTGGTTAGTTACCAGGAAAACTCAGTCTGGGACTGAGGGCCATTTTGATATGACTATAGAAAGTAGTCTTACATGATCATATGTGAGCACATGGCCATTCTGATGTGATTGAGGGAGGTGTTCCCACTTGATCAGATATAAGGGCTGATGCCATTCTCTGGGAGAATGGAGGCACCTGGTCAGTTACCAGGAATCCATAGTTTGGGACTGAGAGCCCTTTCGATGTGGTGTTTTTAAACATGTTCGAATGCAAGTGCAAAGCCCTTTCGATGCAGTGTTTTTGAACATGGTTGAATATAAGTGTTGAGCCCTTCCGATGCAGTGTTTTCAAACATGGTTGGATGTAAGTGTTGAGCCTTTTTGATGCAGTGTGTTCGCACATGGTCGGATATAAGTGCTGAGCCATTCTAGCGTGATGTGTTTACACATGGTCAGATGTGAGTGCTGGGCCTTTCTGACAAGATGATGTCAGATGTAAGAGCTGGGTGGGCCATTCTGACATAGGGTCATATATAAGAACTGATGAAGACCTACATGAAGGGTAGGCCTACAACCAGCATGAAAAAGGCCTGGATCTGTATAACTTCTTGTGAGGAGAAGAATCGAGAGATAGCACTGATGATGATGATCTAGACTTGATGATGATGATCTAGACTTGATGATGATCCAGATCAAGTGATGATCCAGATGTGATGATGATCCATACTTGATGATGATCTAGATCAAGTGTTGATCCATATTTGATGATGATATAGTGATGACAATCCAGCAGTGATGTTCCAGCAATCATGATGTTCTAGATCCCATGACGAAGAATACTTGAATAAGAAGATGACTTAGAAGAAGACTTGAAGAAGAAGATGACTTAGAAGAAGACTTGAAGACGAAGATGACTTGAAGATGAAGAATACTTGAAGATGAAGACAACTTGAAGATGGCGATGCCGAGATGATCCAATTGATATAGAGAAGAAGACCTATACTGAAAATTGTGTTGAAAGAATACCTTCCTAGTTAAGAGGGAGTATTGATGTATTTGTAACTTGGGAATGTATTCACCTATGTATCTTATGTCTTGTACCCCGATGTTTATTTCAGGATGTGTCTGTAATGTAATTGAGTCATGTCATGCCCCAATGTTCCGATCGGGAGGATCTATAATGTAAACAAGTCATTTCAAGTCATTGTGGGTAACCCTCCTATTGTTCAAGGGTTAAAGTCCCCGCAGTTCCAGGGCACTAGGGTTATTAGACTCTCCTAGAGAAGCCAGCCCTAGTAGGGTTTAGTAAAGTCAAGAATTAGTATAAATAGAGAGCTAGCCTCTCTATTTAACACACACTCACTCACACTCAGTTGTAGCGCATAATTGAGGAAGAAGAAGACACTAGGGCTAGGAAGAAAGAGGTTGTTGCTGTCAGGAGATCATCTTATTGTTTTGGGGTTTTACTTTTGGTGTTGATTCTATCTCTAAGGAAGTTGCAGGGTTTTCTCCATTTATGATTTCCCCAAGGAAAAACACTATGTTCATTGTCTCTTGTGTTTGATTGATGTGCTTGTTATTCTCTCAGTTAAATATCCTGATATGATGCTAGCTTAATGTTAAAAATCTAACAGGTAAAATATCATCTTGATTAATTCACCTAATATTTAATTATCACCCAGGGTTGGTAGGCTTAGATTTCACACAAAATATATGTGAAGGTATAGGGGTTCCTAAGGTATCATGGTAATACTTTAACAAACAAAAGATTGAAAGGTATTTCAAAATGAAAAACTGAGTCAAACTCCTAAGAATTCAACTATCAGGGTAATTGAAGAGAGTACTAGACTAGAGTGGTATCAAGTTTATACTACTCTACTCTACAAAAAATTGCTATAAGATAAAGATATAGACAATGCTATTCTACAATAATAAACGACTTTCTATAAGGGGATCTATTTTACTGCTAAACAACTTTTAGAGAATGACTACACAAGGAAATATTTACAAAATTACAACAACTAGACATGCTTCTAAAAACTATACATGCAACTAACATATGTACATAATGGTTTAAACTAAACTATCTAGTTCCATTCTCCTTGGTTATTTTGAGGATAAGGATTCAGTGTGAGTGGAACAGGAGTAGGGGAAGTGTCAAAGTGACTTTCAAAGGAAGTGAAGAAACTAAAGGGAATCAAATCTAACTTAACCTCTACAAAGATATGTAAACTAAGAAACGTCCAATTGCAAGCGATAGTAAACATGATGATTTATAAGCAAATAACTCCTAACTGCAAAAGATAGAACAACTACAATAAGGTAGATATAACTTATAAACAAGTAGAAAACTTAATAAAGATGATTTTAAATCCTATTCTATAGGTTTCTTTGGTAACCACCTAATTGGAAGGGGTAAATCCTTTTTCTTATGATTAATTTACAAGGTACTAAAAAATTTCCCTAATATTGATATATCTAATTCTAAACTATATATATATATAAGGTGAAATCAATTCAAACCAAAGATATAATTACAAAGCAATACAGTAAACCAAAACGCATGACATAATTCTTAAACCTAAGGTGAAAAGAAGAAAGAAATAAGAATAATACTTAACAAGTATTCTAAACAGTCTCATCTAAGGCTTTTAAGAAGAAACACAACCATTGTCTAACTATAACTATCAAAATAGAATTGAAGAACTAAAGAAACAAGCTCAAAACATATTAAAATCGCCAGGGCTGAATGAAAGGCTAGATAACAGACTAGAACATATGTCTGGATGACAAGCAGAAGAGGCTATCTGAATGACAGTCTACACACAAAAAGCACTAGAATGTCAAGATATAATTAATCTAAATGATTTTGAGGTCAGCTGATCCATGCACATGATCACGAAATGTAAAGAACATAAATTAAACATGTCTAATGATTAAATTCATTCTATAAAATAACTTAAACTCAATTCATAATTAAAAACACCATTATCTATCTATTAAACAAGCTGTAATATAACTAACTCAATTCATAAAATGGAAAGGGACATAATTGAATCTAATGTAATTGAATCAAAGCAATCTATTCTATAAACATAAACCAAGCAGTAAACTGGAAAGACTTGAAAGGGAAATTGAAATCAAATTTGTGCGCAATCGGTTCCTTAACTCACGAAAGGAAACTACATTAATAACATAATATCAAATTGTAATCGATGCTACAGGAAATGAATAACACAAATGATTTCAGTAGCTAAATTGCATAAATAAACTACAAATAAAACTATGCTAATTGCAAAAAGGGAAGAACGAAAATACACAAGAATAGGAAGCTCTGGTTGATGAGGGGCCCTCCCAGCGACAAAGTGATAACTTGCTCAACGCTAATAAAACATGATCATACACATCATAAGTAGAAATTCTATTAAAGTGAAGAAAATTATTACAAAGTTTCTAGAACCGATTCATTACATGTATAAAATGGCTAACTAACTATTTTTCAACTCTTCTAGCATAGCAGCGTTTGTATATATAGTGTTTTACAAAGGGAGAGCAAGTAGACCCTTTCAGTGGTTGACTGATCTTAAGATAAGTCAACCATTATGACAGCTGACTAAATGATTAACCAACACAACGTTTTCATCCTTCTTCCTTATATGGTTCCTCTATGGTGCGTGATGTGGCATACAAGCTCTGCTTCGACGTGGCTGGTGTCAAGGTGTCATGCAAAGGCATCATGCAAGCAATATTACAGAAGGGGGTTTGTGCTATCACTCTGGCATGTGCACAACAAGCAGTTTACAGGTCATTCCATACTATAACGCTTAGGAATCTATCAGTACCAGCGCGCGATTAGCTCAACAGACTGAATGATGAGTTTTGCAGTGAGCTGGATATGCTCTACGCATATCTAGAATGGATGCATGGTGTGCTTGTTGTCTCACTGAAGACTAAGATATGCAATACCAATTTCATATGTTAGCATATAATCAAATATCATAGAATTTAACCAATAAAATTGTGAAATAATAGAAATAAATCATAACTTGCATAAACCCAAAATATAGTCGTACCTAGTGCTGAATAGTGAACTGTATGACAGAAATTAAGCCAAAAGGTGACAAAACATATGTCAAACATGTAAATTATTAGTCGAAAAATGATGACAAAACTGGGATCAACATTCCCCCAAACTGGAGAAATTCCAGGTCCCACTGAGCACAAAGAGAAGTAAATCAGGAAGAAGGCTAAGCTGCATCAGCAGCTGCCTTCGACTTGGAAGATGAAGAAGAGGTTTTAGACTTCAATTTTTTAGCCTAGAATTTCAAGATAGCATAGCTCTCCTATTGATTTCTATGAGACAAATTGATGGCCTTATTCAGTTCTTCAATCATCTTAACTTGCAAGCGCAAATCTTTGTTCTCTTGCCGAAGATTTACGATCATATTAGCAGAATCTTCATTTCGGCTAACTGATTGAGCCAATTTCTGAGTCAATTGATCTACTATTGGCTGATGCGGAGTGGGTGTCTCTGCAAGTTGCTCAGGCTCTTATGAGGAACTTATCTCATTGGATGGCACTTCGAGATCAATAGTCAGAATTTGTATTTCAGGACCCAAATCCTGAATAGGCATAGAAACAGTTTCATGAGAGGGCGCGGGGATGGTCTCATGATCATCATCTTCAATCATTTCAGCTGAAATGCTATCCAAGGCAAACAAAGGTGAGGTAGTGTCGAGTTTTCCTGTTTTGGCCACACTGTCTGAATGCGTTGTCTAGATAGCGGGCTGAAACATAGACTAAACCAATTTTTCCTTTTGTATTCTAGTGCAAGGTCGTGACAGGGGTATAAATTCAGCAGATACAAGGATAGAGTGAGTGGACAGAATTGCCTCCGATGTGTCATCATCAAGATGAACAACATTGGAGCTTTTCTTCTTTGATGATGGAGATCGACCGGATTATTGATGATGAATATTTCGAGGACATTTTCAGATATCTAAATGGGGATTAAGAACTTTGAACATGAAGGTATCCCAGGGTTGACTCTTTTGCTTAAGTTGTTCTAATATTAAGAGCTTGATCAAACTATGTTGGTATAAGCTGACCTTAGGGTTAACATTATTCTTCTTAACCTAGTTCGACATCTTTTCTAGGCTCCTAAGAAAATAATAAGGGAAATTAAGATGTTTATGATGATCAACGAAATGAGATAACAAATGGAGATGATATGACTTAAAAACTCTAAACTTACCTTCACAAGTAATCAAATGGATGATGACCATCAAAGGATTAAGGAATTCAGGTTTTATCCAATTATGATGAAAACCTTTTCTGCCTGTCACATGCTGAAACTCATGTTTAAGGGAAAATTTATGAGATTCCCAGGCCACAAACCAGTGCTTGTGCCATCGATCGCCCTCCCGTGGAAGCTTTGTTACGCACGTGATTGATTCCTTAGTAACCAAGAAGACAAGATGGAAAACCCTTGCCTTCTTTCCATCGAAGCTCATTGCAAAAAGAAGTGAGATTTCCTCATCATACCCTTGTATAAGATGAAGAAACGGGTTCCAACCATCCCGAAAAAAGACTTCTTAGAATTCTTTGAACTCTAGAAACTGGAATAAGTCTTGGTAGCTCTCAGGTTCAAAGCGACTCGGCATGGTTAAGCAGATACTAGGATATAGAGTTTGTAGGGAGTATGGAGGAAAGGTGGCTAACACACTCTACACTGGTAACGGTCAGTGAAAGCGATGGAATGGAAAGAGGTTTGCACATCGTTGATTTAAAACATGCCTCATTCAACTGATCAAATGATCATGCAAACAACTTGGCATGTTTTGATAACCATGCCATTATGGCAATCTTTGGAACGTGTGCTGTCAAAGACACTTAATTCAATGAGTTTATAAGGTTTTAGTTATTTCAACCATGTCCAAAGTAAACTTTGGACGAGTTGAATGTTTAACTTAATACATATGCATAACCATATTCATAACTATAGCCTTGATTTAACAAGAGGTTCAACTACTTAGAGCTTATGTGTGTGAGTGGATAATAGGATGGGGGTGATGGGAGTGTGATTATGACTAGGAAGTACCCTAAGGTCAAATCACACCCATATAGAGGTAAGATGAGATCATATTAGATATAAAATGTACTTCCTACAACTGAGTGAAAGCGCCAACTTCCACTTATAAAGGCTTCAAATTGTACAGAGAAGACAACATGTGTTTCCTAGCACCATCCTACTAGCCTTGTTTCTCATATTTAAACATGTTTAATACAACATGTAGAAAAAAAATATAACAATGCATACCAACTCCGTTATGATCTACTTCTGGATTTGCTTATGAACCTCAGTTCCCCTCATTGTCTATGTTCTAGATATTCTTGAAAGAAATCAGAGTCCTCTATCATTCTGCAATCCCCACTTTGACGACAATCCATACACTAGCTCTCTGTCTACAGAGAGCATCACTTCTCTTCTTATCTCCCATCCTTTTATAAATGTCAATCTGTAACTTTTTTAACTGTTCTTGTGCATGATGGTCCATTTCCATAACTGATCAGACCGTTCGATGCCTTATGATAGACAAGGATTCCAATCGTCGAGTAATCATGAGTTTCTGCAACGCATCTTCGCCATTTGGATTTTTTTGCTATTGCCATTTTCTGCAACTCAGATTCTTTCACACTTTTTATTTTTCTGCAAATCAAAGTTTTAGTAGTCCTCGTTCCATAGTACTGGTTTCACACCATTAATCTTCTTCTAGATCTTTGTGGCCGTTCATCTAAGAAGAAAATGAGATATCGGATATGTTATTTTTTCATACATCATTCTATGATTTTTCTCTTTCATCCTTCCACACATCCTTTTCCGCATCACTTCTTCTGCAACGTCAATTTTGTGTGGCCTCTCTACTGACTGTTTATCTAAAATCAAACACTTGATTCCGAAGATCCTTTTCTGCGAATTCAATATGCGTCGTCTATTTCTTGTGCAACATTTCCTGATCGTCAATCTTAGATCCAATGCGGGTTGCATATCCCGAATTTTCAAATTATGTTTAAACAACTTCAACAATTTCCGCTTTCTTCCTTCTGCTTGCAAAACTCCTTTCACACCGTCGATTTCTTGTATGCCATTTCCTGGTCGTCGATCGTAGATCTAGTGTGCAATACGGATCTCGGGTTTTCAAAATTTGTTTAAATATCTTCCAGACTTTCCACTTTCTGCTTTCTTCCTGCAAATCTCCTTCCGCACCGTCGAATTCTTGTGTGGGTTCACTCTTGACCATCATATCTGTTCATTAGATTATCTTTCAAACTTTGTGGATTTTCTCCTGACCATTTATCTCTTGTGCATATTTATACTTGACCATCAGATCCTTCCATCACAATAATTTTGCATACATCCTCTGTGTTAATTCACCTCCTATTTGAACAAGCGAAATAATTGATAACCCTTGGATCTGGGTCCACATAGATCTACGGTGGACTCCAAATGTTATAGAGCATATTACATTAAAATTTCACTCCCAACATGATTGTTAACACACCTACTAGTTGAATCCGCAAAATCCTTGAGGACCTTCAGATATAGATCGATGGTGTACTTCAAATACCATAAGGCAGACATCATCAAAATTTCGCGCACATCAGAATTTTATTAATACGCGCCAGTTCTCCCAGCAAAATCCCTTTTATCCGTTGATCTATTTCCACGATTAACCTCGTCTATTGATCATGATCTTCTTGGCGATTACTTTCTGATCTCACAACTCAATGCCTTGTTTATCCTCCTCGTTCTTTCAACCAGTGAAATTCCTTTTGTTTGTTGATATTCGCATCTTCATATCTCCCCCACACAATCTGCATTCGTCTGAGTCCTCTGCTTATATGGATCATATGCTTAGAACTATGTTTCCATCAATGACAACTATATCACACTTTGATCTGTTTCCATATGATCATAAAACCTCCAACAACAGTTTTAGCCAGTTCCTAATCAAAATCCTCATTTTTATATTTTTCTTCATTATGAATTTTTGCTTATAAGATAGTGTTCAATTCTTCTTGATCCTTCAGAATTCGCTTGTTATCTTCCTTAACCTTGCTTAAATCAAACCTTATTTCATCCACATTCATTTTTAATTCATATTTAATGTCCCTACTCTCATTTAGATCTACCCATAACTCTCCATCCCTTAGATTACGCTCTTCTTTATTTAAAGGTTGTTTTGGGCAACGTTCCTCCTCTACAGACATTCTCACATCTTCCATATTTCCTACAAAATATATTTGTACTTCTCTTTTCTAGGTATAAGATAATTTTCAAGACAAAATAATAATGAGTTAGTTTGTTGTTTTCTAAGACTGTAGTGTGTTGAGCCTATTCATACCTAGTCACTGAAACCGTGCTCTGATACCATATGTAACAAACCTCAAATTTCAAACATAAAAAAATCTATAACCATATAACTTCAGACATATTAATAAAATACCTAACGATTATGAGGCATTACAAACAAATAGAGATTTTAAAGCATAACCCTCACCATATGAAATGATCATCTCCTTAAAATATTAGAAACCTTTTTTCCAGAAAGAAAAGGTTTCCAAATAAAAAATCAAAAAGATAAGTTACTATTCTTCTGCCAGAACCATTCCACAGTTTTGAGTCTACGTTCTGCATTCCGCTCTCCATAATGCAGAACATGAAATCTAAAATTCCGTTTAAATAACTCATTTACCTTCTACACAGTTGATTCCTTTGGAAATCAACTCTGGCCGTCGATCTTGACTTGATGAGGATTGCGAGTTGCAGAAAATTGAGTTTTCATTTAAAATAATCCTTGACTTTCTGCATTCTGCAAATGCGGGTTGCGGAAACTCCAAATTTTGCCAAAGTAATATTTTACTTCCCCCCTTCCGCCTTCCGCATTTTGAAAATGCAGATTGCGATTTGGGGGTCATGAAAACTCCAAAAACCATGAGCTTAATCCTTTAATTCCTGTAGTCCACATTCCACATTTCGCAAATGCGGATTGCAGATTGTGGGTTGTGGGTTGCGGAAACACCAAGTTTCGTTAGCTTAATATTTTACTTCCAAATGTGGATTGCAGATTGTGTGTTGCGGGTTGGGGAAACACCAAGTTTCGTTAGCTTAATATCTTACTGTTATTTTTTCATCACATTAAGCTAGCATTAAGATCTTAGGATCTTTTCGCTGAGAGAATAACAAGCACAGCAATAAAACATAAGCACATCACAAGAGACAAGAGACACAAAGAGTTTTCCTCGGGGAAACCATAAAAGAGAAAACCCCGCAACTTCCTCTAAGATAGAATCAACACCAAAACAGTAAGAGATCTCCCAAAAGAGCAATAGTCTTCTGTCTAGTCCCAAAATTTCCTTCTTCAGTAGTGCGCCACACTTGAGAGAGCAAGTGATGTATTTCACAAGTGATAAATAGAGAGACTCTCACTCTCTATTTATATTCATCCATTCACTTGAATTGCCTTTTCACACATAGGCTCAACCTAATAATTACTACTCGAGCCTACACCTTAATTAGTGTATAATAACTCAAGTGCCCCGAACCTGTGGGGCCTTACCTAATGACTTGATATGACTTGATTACATTATTAATCCTCCCGATCAGAACATCGGGGCATGATCACATG
Organism: Pseudotsuga menziesii; assembly: GCA_001517045.1. Taxonomy (NCBI): domain Eukaryota; kingdom Viridiplantae; phylum Streptophyta; class Pinopsida; order Pinales; family Pinaceae; genus Pseudotsuga; species Pseudotsuga menziesii. The sequence goes on along the minus strand of LPNX010174276.1, from coordinate 27,517 downwards.
ACTCAAATACATAATAGAAACATCCTGGAATAAACATCGGGTTACAATACATAAGATACATAGAAGAATACATTCTGAAGTTACATATACATCAACACTCCCTCTTAACTAGGAAGGTATTCTTTCGACACAATTTTCAGCACTGGTCTTCTTCTCTGTATCAGCTGGATCATCTCGTATTCAAGTCATCTTCCTCTTCAAGTCATCTTTGTCTTCAAGTCATCTTCACTGGATCTGGATCATCTCTCGATCTGGATCATCATAGAACATCATCACTGGATCTGGATCATCTCTCGATCTGAATCAACATAAAACATCATCACTGGATCTGGATCATCTCTCGATCTGGATCAACATCACTGGACTGGATCTGGACCATCACTCGATCTGGATCATCACTGCTGGATCATCATTACTGGATCTGGATCATCACTCGATCTGGATCAACACCAGGTCTCTCTCTGAAGTACTCGAACTTCATCCTAGCCAATGGATTCGTCAATACATCAGCTATATGTTCCTCCGTCGCAACATATAGGAGCTTCACTGCTCCTCTCTGCACCATATCCTTGATATAGTGATACTTGATCTCAATATGCCTTGACCTGTAATGAAACACAGGATTCTCTGACAACTTCACGCAACTCTGGTTGTCACAAGTAGCATCTAACTGGAGATCAAATATATCATACAGTAGCTTCCGCAGCCATACTGCCTCACAACTAGCTGAAAAAGCTGCGACATACTCTGCTTCAGCTGTACTCAGTGCCACACAGGATTGCTTCCTGCTAAACCAAGAGATCACGCCTAATCCCATACTGAAGCAACATCCCGAAGTACTCTTCCTGTCGATGGCACTGCCTGCCCAATCTGAATCAACATAACCCTCCAAGTTAATCTTCTGATTCACATCGTACTTGAGCCCATAATCAATTGTACCCTTCAGGTACCTCAGAATATGCTTTGCATCAATCAAGTGAACACTTCTCGGATCTATCAAGTACAGGATCAAGG
>LPNX010174276.1:0-25689 GCA_001517045.1 Pseudotsuga menziesii | reverse complement strand
ATTGATTGAGGGATCTTCTTTGGATGGCGATATCTTGATCTTCAATTGCTCCCCTCTTCTCTTCTCTTCTTATGATTCAAGCTTCTTCTTCTTCCCAAATTTTGTTGAAAGTAATCACTTCCTTCTAGAACACATTCCTTGAATGAATTCCACGATCTTGGGAGGCCATTCAAGGTGGCCATCATCACTTCTGCATTCTTCACTTTTTCTTTTACCGCTTCAAGTTTTTCTTGATTTGAGAGACTCTTATGAATGCATGGTCTCTGCATTCTAGATCTTCACATTCTTCAACTAGATTCTTTAGGTCATATTCTGATTTTTGTTCTTCCCTTCAAATAGCTTGAAATTCTGTTCTTTCGTTCTGCAACCCCATTCTGTTGTGGATTATAAGGAGTTGACAACTCCCTCTTGATCCCTGCTTCTTTGCATAGCTCTTTGAATTCATTCGAAGTGAATTCTCCACCATTATCTGATCGAATGGTCTTGATCTTCTTTTCAGTATGGTTCTTGATCAAGGCTTTGAATTCCTTGAACTTGCTGAACACTTCATTTTTGTTTTTCATAAAGTAAATCCATGTCTTTCTAGAAAAATCATCAATAAAAGAAACATAGTATGCATACCCGCTTAGTGTGTTTTATGACATTGAACTGCATACATCGGAGTGGATGATTTCTAGAATGTCTTTGGCTTTGCTTTTGCTGCTAGGAAATGTATTCTTTGTATTCTTCCCTTTCGCACATCCTTTGCAAACTCCATCATGCTTTGTTTGGAATGCAATAGGTAGTGCTCTGTAGTGCACATGTGCAAGCCTTCTATGCCAAAGCTCATTTGGCTCTACCGTATCATGGATCAAGGCTTGTTCTGGATGACCCTTCAATTTGTACAAGCCTCCTTCTTGTTCTCCAATCACTACCGCATCATCAATTTTCTTTCCTTTTGGCCACATGATGACGTGACCATCGATGAATGCAACCCACATTCCTTTTGCATCCAAGGCTGAAATGGATAGAAGATTCTTCTTAAGTCCTGGAACAAACAATACTTCTTTCATTGTTAGAGACTTACCAGATTCTATCTTGTATGAAGATTCCCCACTACCTTTTATTGGATATTGGTAGTCATCTCCTAGTTTCACCTTGAGAGTTGATTCATGTCTGATAGTCTTACAAAGGATTCCTTGAATCCCGTCATATGTTTGGAAGCCCCACTGTCTATAAGCCAATCATCATTTCCATGAGTAATGTTACCTGTGAGAGCTGATATCAGAACATATTCATCCTCGCTTGAAGAATCTTCACTTTCATATATGGATCTCTTTCTAGATGGTTCATCATCCTCTGCAGCATGAGCATGATGTCTTCTTTGGCCTCGTCTCCCTCTGAAACTGGAACCTCTATACTCATGTAGGTGTCCAATCCAGTTTCTTCAAAGAGATCAAATACTTCTATGCTTGGAAGTTGTCAACTTCACCAATCTTATCATCAAGCTGTTGTGATAGATCATATTGAAATGAGAACCTCAAATGGAAATACAAAATATTAGATCTTACCGATTTGAGGTGTCCGTCCTTGTCCCGGAGTTCGCTGATCTAGGGTTTGTCGCAAAAACCCTAATTTTAAAAACTTGAAAACTTCCAGATCTGATTAGACAAACAAATATATCTCTTCAAATGGATCTGTCCAATGCACTCCTTTTCTGAAAACAGTGGAGGGAAGCTCCCGAAACAGGAAGCCCTAATTTACTGATTTCTTCTGCAGAAATGCCTGTTACTGTTTCTGTGATATCTCTGAAATTACTGATCCTCTATGTCTGAAATTTTGTACTGAGGTAACCTCGCATGTCCCTGATCCAAAAACGTGGGTTTCATCAGAATTGGTTTCACCATTTTGGATTTATGATCCTTTTCCCAAGGTGACCTGTTACAAGACTGTTCAGAATAGCGAAGTTGTACGACATGCCACGTGTCATTAGTTCATCTTCTGAGTCTAATATTCGGACCACCGAAATTAAAGTCCGTGCCATTTCTGGAAAATCTTCAAGAATTCCATTTGGACCTCTGTAGCTCAAGATATTGCAGATCTCCCCAGATGTCCTATTTAGGGGTGAATTCTGGAAGAGGCTGGAACCCTAACTTGGAGAGATCATATCTCCTGGAGTACAGCGAATCTAAGTCTGATTTTTGGACACAGGATTCATCAGGATTTTATATTTGGCCCCTGCAATTTTCAGCTTCTGAGACTTCTCCAATATCATAATATAGCGACTGTACCAAAACTTAGCAGTTTTAGTATTTAGGGTTTCTCCTAGCTTAGGGTCAAACTAGGGTTTGACTTTCCTGGAGTTTCACCCAACAAAATTTCTTGATCCAGGTCTCTAAAATTTAGTTTTGATGAGGCGAATAACCCTATGCTGGTCTCACTCAAAAATTCCTCTTCTGTAGAAAGCCCTAATTTCCACATCGAAACTGAAAATGCTTGAGATTGAATTCTGCATCGACAGAAAGATGCACCCTTCAATGGGGAGTCATCTTAGCATACTTTTGCTGAAAATATGTGGAGGAAGATCCACAAAATAGGAATCCCTAGTTCCTGTAGCTGCATAATGTCTTCTTCTGAGGTTAGCTCTGATACCATGTTAGTTTTTCATCACATTAAGCTAGCATTAAGATCTTAGGATCTTTTCACTGAGAGAATAACAAGCACAGCAATAAAACATAAGCACATCACAAGAGACAAGAGACACAAAGAATTTTCCTTGGGGAAACCATAAAGGAGAAAACCCCGCAAATTCCTCTAAGATAGAATCAACACCAAAACAGTAAGAGATCTCCCAAAACAGCAGTAGTCTTCTGTCTTCTGTCTAGTCCCAAAATTTCCTTCTTCAGTAGTGCGCCACACTTGAGAGAGCGAGTGATGTATTTCATAAGTGATAAATAGAGAGACTCTCACTCTCTATTTATATTCATCCGTTCACTTGAATTTCCTTTTCACACGTAGGCTCAACCTAATAATTACTACTCGATCCTAGACCTTAATTAGTGTATAATAACTCAAGTGCCCCGAACCTGTGGGGACTTACCTAATGACTTGATATGACTTGATTACATTATTAATCCTCCCGATCGGAACATCGGGGCATGATCACATGACTCAAATACATAATAGAAACATCACGGAATAAACATCGGGTTACAATACATAAGATACATAGAAGAATACATTCTGAAGTTACATATACATCAACACTTACTTCTTTCTTTCTGTATTTCGCATTTTGCTAATGTGGATTGTGGGTTGCGGGAACTCCACATTTCATTAAATTAATCTTTTTACTTTTTGCATCGTTGATTTCTTGCGTCTTAATTCCTGACCGTTGATCAAATTCTTTGTGGATTCCACAATGAAACCTCTGCAACTATTATCAGCAGTTGATCTTCTTTGCAGATACAATCTCGACCGTCGATCTACTTCCTTGCAAACCAGCGTCTAACCTTGCGGATTCAAGGGTTTTTGGTTTGATCTGGGGTTTTGACTTACTGTAAGCTAAACTGAACTGGAGAGTAACTTGAAGCTTAAACAAGGTAGCCGATATGTCATCCAACTCACTCAGGCGGACTCAATCATGTAGCAAATTCCTTTAAATAAAAATTCCATGCCCGGTCTCTGTTGTTAATCAACTTGCTAGTTGAATCAATGGAATGGGTTGTTGATCGTCCGATCAGTGTCCCCACCAATGAACGGTGGACTTCAAAAAATTTGAAGTGCATTCCATAAATATTTCATGCACAACAATTTTTTTTTCAAAACCCACAACTTCTTCCAGCGAAATAATTGTGGACTGTCTATCTATTTATGATCCATCTCAGCCATAGATCTAGATCTTAATTCCCAACAATCACTTCTGATTTCGCAGCCCAACCCCTCTTATATCTTCCTCGCTCTTTCTCCACCGAAGATTCCTTATCGTCGTCAATCGATCTCCACCGCATGATATAAGACTCTTTATTTAGGCTTAACTTGGGCACACCACTTTTTTGCAAAATTTGATTTCAACTGTAAATCTGTCGAAGATACAATTTCTTTGAATTTGTGTAACATTCGTTGAATTGACCAATGAAACGATCAATTCCTTCTGTAATGCTTCACATAGATAAAGTTGATCTCATACGCCTCAATTTGATTTCGAGTTACACATATACACATAGAGGATTGAAAATCTATACTTCTGGTTAATGAAACAAAGGTATTAAATGATCAAAACACTTGCAAAGTAGAAATATGTTCTTTATTCAATTAACCAGTCATAAATCACACACACTCTGCTCTATGCTCTTTGTAGACAAATCTACGCTATAACAACATTATAGATTCAGTCCACATTCAATAAGCATAATTAGGTTGAGTGAAAATGATACAAACAAACAAACCTCAATTAAAAGTAGGAATACACAGTACATTTTTAAAAAGAAACAGAGGATTCAATCCATTATATACAGAATCATGAATTCTAAATTCTTCAAGTATTGTATTCGAAACTATATCAACAACAACAAGTTCTGCCAACTTATGCTCAAAACGAGTTATTAATCACTACAATACTAACATTGTACAAATCTAATATACTTCAGAGAATCATGGATATTTTTTCTAGAGAAATGCATAATCCTACTACCTAGAGATGTAACTGTACATACACATTTCACATACACATCCTACTATAACTAGAATTAGTCATTAGAAAAAAAAATAGAAACCTGGCACCAATGATGGGAAAACAAAAGTGGAGAAGTTGTTCCTTCCAGCCAACTCCAAGAGCATCCAAATTACTTTCTTCAGAATAGCCGATCTTGTTCACTGAACCACAAGAGAAAAATATCTTAATGCGCCATCTCTTTCATTACAAAGATTTTAATCCCTGTCCAATGTTAGCCTCCTACTGCTCATGGACATACTATTAAATAGTATTTTTCCTAGGACTTTGTCATTTATGAGCCTTGTGCTCTTTAGCAACTCAACTAGGAGTGTAGACCTAATTTTTGGGGATGATTCCTCCTACATCTCTAGTTCTCACTCGGTGGTCTCTTCTACTTGTTATTTCCTTATTGTGGGTCAGAGAACACTCTTTCTACAACTACTTCCTCTTTTGTGCTTTTGTTTTCCTTCATCATATTTCATTAATAAGAAATGTTTTATTACAAAATGTTCTATTCTTGAATTTATTGTCAAAGAATAATAAAAAAATAATCAAAGTATTTTCCAGCTGAAATAATAATTATTAATTCAAGAGGTATTACATTTTTCCTGCAGCACTATGATTTGAAAGAAATAACCAAAGGTGGGTGTGTAGAGGCATGGATCTAAGATGTTGTTAGTTTCTAGATGACCACATACCAAAAACATGAATGACATCTGAGATAACTAAGCTAGTCTAAAGTATATACAATATAAGAAAGACACATCATGTTAGATGGGATCGGCGACTAAAGAATAGTAAAAACTCTGCCCCCACAATTAGTGGATCGTGTAAATGTTTTATTTGCAAAGAGAAGGTGGGTGTTTCGGTGTGTACTGGATGATTTTATGTGCATGATATCCACATATTTTTTTTATTTTTGTTGGAAAATGTACATCTTTGTTGAAGTTGAGTTGTTGTCTTGAAAAATATTGCCTTTTGATTGCCTTTAGAATGGCTTGTGTTGTCTGTAGAAAAATTATCTCCAAATGACCAAGAGTGGAGAGTGCATGGAATAGGTGATAAACTATGATAGTCATGATGTGAAGGTATGATTGAAGGAGATTTGCGTAGTGTAAAAGTAATTCCATTAGAAAAATTGAAAATATAAACTTGTAGGTGGGCATACTGTAAATAGTACAAATTGTTGGCAGTTTTCACAAGTCTTAGTATCGACTATGCCTGCCTGTATTTGATATAAGTTCCTTTTATGCATTTTTTTTAAATTCTCGATTTGGCATCTAATTCTCTTAATTTCAATTTTTGTTTTCTTTAAAGGGATGTTTCCAAGATGAAGAAGATGCTTCTAGGATTCTAATTTACCTCATTTAAATTCAGGTTTGCGTCAAAGGGATCAATTTGTGTTTTCTTTACACGGATGTTTCCAAGGTGAAGAAGATGCTTCCAGGATTCTAATTTACTGCATTTAAGTTCAGGTTTGTGCAAAGGGATGCTTCCATGCCTACAGATTCTATGATTCCAATTTATGTTCTTTAAATTTCCATGGTTCTTTGATATTCCACGTGGTATGTAACGATGGTTCCTCTTTTATGAGCATACCGCTTACCAAATATGAGAATACCACTAACCAAATATGGTGTATTTATTATGACACAAGAATAAAATCTATGTTTTACTACCACAAGTTAGCACCACTTCTATTTTGTGGTGTTAAGGTGGTGGTATTAACACCAGTTACACTTTTGTGGTGTTAAGGTGGTGATATTAACATCGTTTACATTTTGTGGTGTTAATGTGGTCGTATTAGCACCACTTATATTTTGTGGTGCTAAAAAGGTGTCAATGTTTATTAATATTATTGCAAATAGATTTTTCACTTATCCACTTTAAGAGAAATTCCATGTTGGCAAGTACCATAAAGTGGTGCTAAGATATTAATTGTCACATAGACATGTACAAGTAGGATTTAATTATGATAATTCGCACAATAATTACAAATACTTTACAAATAATTATTTTATAGATAACTTAATTCAATTTTTTTATTTATTTTTAATCATTCAAATAAATCATCAAGCTTAATTTATGAGTTTTTGCACCATAATCACAATGAATTCAAATTTTATATTTTATTTTTGTAACTTTCAAACAAATAAATTCACATGATTCATTTATGATTCTTTACAACACAATCATAGCAAGCTCATAAATAACTACTTTGTAAATAATTCAATTTAATTAATCATTTTAAATATTATTTAATAAATAAGTACCTAATTAAAATAAACCATTTTTAATTTTTTAGTATTATAAAGTAGTAATAAAAATGATTTGAATAGAAAATTATTATTCAATGAAAATGATTTTATTTTTATATTGATATTAGTATCATAATTGGTTTTTAACTGCAAGGCATGGGTTTCTAATCCATGGACATACTGAAGAGAGAAAATCTCCACCTTGCATAATAAAAGAAACTTTTAATAATCTAGGATGAAGAAAGACACCTCAAAGGTCACCACATGTCTTCCTAAGAGTATTCTTAGCATCTAAGTCTGAGACTTGTCACTATTATAAGGTTTTTAATCACCAGGGATATGTCGAGTGTCCCTCAACATGGTTGAGAGAAGAAACCTACGCCTTTTCCTAAACGAATCCTAAGACTATAGAAGTGCAATGTTGGTGAGTACCATATAGTGGTACTAAGAGATTATTTGTCACGTGGAAATATACAAATATGATTTATTTATAATGTTTTGCACCATAAATATAACTTCACAAATAATTATTTTGTAAATTCATTCATTCATTTTTTTCACTCAAAAGAATGATCAAGATTACTTTATGAGATTTGATACCACAATCACGACAAATTCAATTGTTTTCTATAATATTTAAACAAATAAATTGAAATGATTCGTTTATGAGGCTTTGCACCACAAGGACCAAAAGTACACAAATAATTATTTTGTAAATAACTCAATTCAAGTATTAATTTTTAATATTATTTAAGGAAATAAAAACCTAGTGCTGTTAATATTGACAAATAAGTAAAGATGACCGTTTTTAATTTATTATTATTCTAAAATAGAATAAAAGTGATTTGAATTGAAATTTGATTATTCAATTCAGCGTATTTACATTGAACACATTAAATTTATTGATGGATATTAGTATCAATATTAAGTTTTGAGCTCAAGGCATGGGTCTCAAATCCTTGGACATGATTGAGGGAGGACACCTCTACCTCGGTCCATAAAAGAAGCTTTTAAGAATCTAGGTCAAAGAAATATGGTCAAGATATATGTTTTCCTAAGATTTTTATTAGTGTATATGTGTGGGATTTGATGACATTATAAGGTTTTGATAACTAGTTATAGGTCTATTGGTCGTGATCGCATTTAAGAGAAAAAATCTAGGCCTTAGGTAAAATGAATCTTTTATGCATGTAGGGAAAATAATGATGTGTTAAGCCAACACAAATGACTATTTGAGAGGATCCTTGGCCTTATAATATGGATATAGGGGCAAATCAGAGTAAATTAAAATAATTATAAGTATTTGGGGCATAAACATGATTAAGGGAGGAAAACTAGACCTTAAAAATTAGATGAAACCAATAGAAATGTAAGATTAACAAGTATACCTCTAACCACCACATAAGCCTTCTTAAGGGTATCCTTGGCCTAATATTGGGAGTATTAATGTCACTAAGATTTTTTAAGCACTGTATATGAGTTTCAAGTCCCTTGACATGTTTCAGGGAGGAAACCTAGAGCTTATCCCCTAATAAAACAATTTTGGCATCCAAGACCAAATGAAACACCTCGAACAAAAACACATGACATATGAGGGGTATTATTTACCTCTAAGTGAGGACTTCAATTCTATTATGAAGTTTTTTCTAGTACATATGGGTATTATTATTTGTATATGTCACAAGAGGAAACGTGGGCCTCTGAGCCTAAGGGGAGATTTGAAACACACCCATGAACTCCTAATGTTATCCTTGGAATCTAAATGTCAGTGTAAGTGACACTAGATATGGGCCTTAGAACCTTGTACATATTCATGGGAGGAATAATAGGACTTAGGAACCAAAGGAAGGTTGTAGGGATCTCATGCTAAGACTCATGTCTCAAACTACCGCATAGGATATCATGCACTATATAGGAGCTCATTATCCTTAAAGTGGGATATGTGTGGCAATATGTAGTTTTGTGCACTAGGGATAAGCCTTGCACCATGGTTGAGGAAATTTAGGGAATTACACCCTAAAATAATATTATTATGGTAATGTGAAATGATGAAGGCCATGAACCATAGTATAAACCCTTTAAAGTGTATATTTGGCATAAAATTTGGATATGGGAAAAATCAAAGGTTTTTTCATAGGGGTGTGGCTCTCAAAGTTGTCCAAGGGCCTTTGGAATGAAATTTCGTGGAATAAGACCATGTCATTGTCCCTAAAGAAACCATTCAAGCATTAGGATCTGTGAACAATTCCTTGAGGATGCATGCATGACTTTTCAGGGGTATCCATGGTTGTATGTATCTAGGTCTTATGTGCTTGGGTACTTGGACATGTTTATTAAAGGGCTAAGATAGTGATTAATGATGTCCTATGGAGGAATACTATTCCTTTTTCCCTAACAAAAACACTAATGCATTTAGATCCATGGGTAATTCTTCGAAGCACAATTCATGACATCACATGGATATATATGTGTCACTATGTATCCAAGGATTAGGGCCTTGGGGATTTGGACATGGTCATGGGAGGATACTTGAAACTTTGGCCCTAAAGGAATATTATAGACATTAAAGGCTAATAATAGTTCCTCCAACAAACACACCTGGCCTCTTGATGGTAACATTGGCATATTGTTGAATAAATTAGTTCCATTAGGTTCCCATGAGGTTTATGTATGTGTCTCATGGCTTTGAGAATGATTTGCTAGGGAAGAATAGCATTCATTTGGTCTTAAATAAACCATTGAGGAATCTATAGCCATGAAAAAATCCTCAAAGAACCACATGTGAATTTGCAAGGGTATCCATGTTTCTCTATATCAAGGTATTGGGGACTTGGGGCCTTGGACATGGTCATTGGTAGAGACATGAACCTTGGTCCCTAAATAAATCTTCTATCCATATAGAGGGATTACAAAGTTTCCTCAACCAACCACATATGGTATCATGAAGGTATCATTCACCTATGATTTAGGATTCTAGTTCCATTAAGTGGTTTTGAGAAATGCATTTTCCTTAAGGCCTTGGAAAGGACATTTTAGGGTTCAAAATATAATCCCTTTCTCCCTAAATAAACCATTGAAGCAACCAAATCCATGAAAAATGAACTCAATGCACCACACATGAATTTGTAGGGGTATTTTTGGTAGTATATATACATGTCTTGGGGACTCAAGGGATTTAGATATGGTCATCGGAGGAGACCTGAAGCTTGGTCCCTAAAGGAATAGTCTTTCCATCAATGGATAAGAATGCTTCCTCCACCAAACAAACATGGTCTTATGAGGGTATCACTAGCCTATGATTTAGCATGTTAGTGGAATTAGGTGTTTTTGAGTAGTATGTACCTGTATCATGGCCCTGGGAATGACATTATAGGGAATAATACCATGCCTTTGGAATTAATGAATTATTGAGGCTTCAAGATCCATGAACAATGCCTCAAAATTCCACACATGATTTCATTGGGGTATTTGTGGAACTCTATATCTAGGTCTTTTGGCTTAGGGCATTCAACATTGTTAGTGGAGTAGACATTAACTTAGGGCATTAAAGGAAGCTTATAGCCATCCATGGATAATAATATTTCCTCCACCAACCAAACATGGCTCCTCCTAAGAGTATTATTGGCCTATTATTAAGGAGGTTCATGCCATCAGGTGGTTTTGAGTAATAATATGAACATATCTTATGGTCTTGGAAATGATATTATATAGAATAATACCATGCCTTTGGTTGTAAAGAAACCGTTTATGCGTCCATATAGAGGATGAATGAGTGAAAAATCTATGAGGTACATGTCTCCTCCCTTGACCATGTCTCCTCCCTAGGACATGGTCAAGGGAGGAGACATGTACCTTTGACCCTAAAGTAATATTTTATCCATATAGGGATAATAAGGTTTCCTCTAGCAACCACACATGGCCTCCTGAGGGTATCATTATGGTTGAGGATGTTATTTCCATTAGGTGATTTTGAATAGTACCTACATGTGTCAAGACCTTGGGAATGGTGTTCAAGGGAAGAATACCATTATCTTAGACCTAAATAAATTGTTGAGGTATTCAAAGCCATTAAAAATGCCTCAAGGAAACATGTATGAATTTTTACGGGTGTCTATGGAACTATGTATCTACGTTTCTGTCCTTGGAGCCTTCAACATGGTCAATGGAGGAAACTTGCACTCTGGTCCCTAAAGGAATCCTCCATCCATCAAATATTAATGAGGTTACATCCACCAATGGAACATGCTCTCTAGAGTGCATTATTGGCATATGATTGAGGTTTTTAGTTCCATTAGGTGGATTTTAGGAGTATGTAAGTGTCCCATCAAATATAATTGAATTTATAGCTAAGAATACCATGCCTTTGGCCTTTAAGAAACCATTGAGGAATTAAAATCCATGAACACTTCCTTAAATACCCATGCATGAATTCACAGGGATATTTATAGCACTATGCATATAGCTCTTGTGGCTTTGGAGCATTGGATATGATTATTGCACGAGACCTAAACGTTGGGCTCAACAATAATATTCCAAACATATAGGGCTAAGAAGGTTACCTCCATAAATGACACATGGTCTACTTAGGGTATCATTGGCATATCATTGAGGATGTCAATTCCATTGGGGGTTATTTAGCATTATTTAGGTTCTCTAGGGCCCTGAGAATGGAATTGTATGGAATTCAATGATGTCCTTGACCCTAAAGAAACCATTGATCCATCCATAGCCATGAACAATACCTCAGAGCATGACACATGAATTCACATGGTTATCCATGGTTTTATCTATCTATGCCTTGTGGTCTTTGATCCTTGAACATTGTCAATGGAGGAGACATGAAGCTTGTTACCTACAACAATCTTCTAGCCATCTAGGGATAAGAATATTTCCTCCACCAATAACACATGGCCTCCTAAGGGTGTCATCGTCCTATGATTTTTTATGTATGTACCATTTGGTGGTTTTGATTCATATGTAGTTGTCCTAAGTCTTTGGGAATCACATTTCATCTAATAATAACATGTCTTTGGATCTAAGGAAACCATGTACATATGCATCCAAGGAACTATGTATCCAAGTCCAAACCCCTTAAATGCCTTGACCGCTAAAGAAATATTTTGGGAATTTAAGTCCAAACATGACATTTAAAATCACCACACATGATTTCCTGAGGTTATTATTCATCTATAAGTTTGGATATTTGTGCCCTTATGGTGCTTTAGAACTATCTATGATTTTTAGGGATCTAGAGATGCCTAGGGTAGGAAAATCGGGCTTAGTCACTACAGGAAGCTTCTAGGAATCCAAGGTCATGATTAACACCTAAAATCATCATACATGACATCCCAATAATATGTGTATCCTAGAGTGCTAATATGTGTGTCAATATGGATTTTTAGGTTCTTAGGGTCATGTATATGTATGAAGGAAAATACTTGAGGTGCAAACTATTAAAGAAGCTTCTAGAAATCAAAGGCTATGAATATTGACTCAAAGCACCAAACATGATGTATCAATAGTATTCATGATTTTTGAGTGGGGATATTGATGACATTAAAATTTTGGTAGCACTAGGTTTGAATATTGAGGCTTTGCACATGGTTCAAGGAGGAATATATATGTAATAATTTGATACTGTTGTAACACAAGAAAAAGTGAAAATTCATCCAATTTAAGTACTGATTCTTTAAAATTTCCTCGCAAAGAAAATTGCAAGAAATGTTACAAGAAAAAAGTAAAAAAAAAAACTAAGATGATATATTAAATCGAAATATCCATCTACAGTCTTAGGAATTTGTGATGAGAGGGTTTTTTTAAAACAACTCCAATAGTAAAGTAAGTAGATTACTAGCATCCAAAATGGAAATATGAATCAATTTAAGGTAAGGTCATAATAGAGAATTTGAAATAACACTTGTGTTGTTCATGGCAATGGTAGAGGATTAGGAAACATCAACCATTGAAATCACTATTATTTCAAGGCAATTTATCTTATCTAGACTGTCTACATAATTCATTTTACAAGCTAAAAAATAGGTGACTGTATTTATTTTATTTTAATGTCACGTCCTTAATAATTCTAGAGAAAATTGTGGGGGTCTTCCATTTTTTAATAATGTTTTTAAGCACACTATGAATTAATTATGAATGATGATAGTTATATGTCATGATCACGATACTATAGAAACACATCTTTAGGATACACTCTTAACCCCATAGTATTATCTTACTTAAGTATGTTAGGAATACACATTTGAATTCACCAATGGCTCATTTCCAAGGTGGTACAACTCTATTATAAGAGTAATCAACAAATCCTTCTGGGTATAATCCCTATCGACATAGATAACGATTTGTGAAGTGTTTTTCCTCCTACACACTAGGGTTTGGTGGAAAATTGTGTCCATGACACGCCCATGAATTCTTGGAAAGAAAATTTATATAATCTATAAAATCTAGCATTGTTATCATAGAACCTTGTAAGTAGCACATAACTACTCTAGTACACAATAACAAAATATGGTATTGTATATAATGATCAATAAAATGACACCATATGTGAAATATATCCATCATGTATGCACACATATTTTTTTAAAGTTCCCATACTTCCTAGTAATAAAGTAGTACTATATGGAAATAAAATAAAGTATTATAGATCCCTTCTAATCTTGATATTTCAATCATTGATACATGTGTAATTTAATTTTGATTTGATCCCTATATGTGCTCAATACATCTGGAGTTTCAAAAACCAAAGCAAATACTTCTTAACTATAGATCTATCATGCCTAGGGAAGGACCAGATCACCTAAGGTGAAACCATATTCTATATTGCAAAAACATAAGAATACTATTGAACCTTAAGATATTTGATCATTTACTAAGTATAATAAATCCATAGCTAAGATGCTCTAATTAGAATAACTTAATTAGTTTTTAAAATAAAATACAAAATGTTAGATCAATCTTTGAGATCTTATCTTACTTTTGGGGAAATTAAAGCTATATTGATTAATATTATTTCAATTATCTATAAACTATTTCCACTTATACATTTTTTTATTGTTCACAAGTTTTTAAATATATCTTAGAAAATAAAAGATATTTTAATCATTATCTAAAATTTATTTTCAATTATAAAAATTTTAATATTATAATATAAAAATTAAATATTTGTAATATATCCTTTGTTTTCAATATATTTGAATTATAAGGTTAATTTTTATTTTAATTAATTATACATATCTTAAAAACAAGTATTTTATGATACATTAATGAGTACATTCCATAAATTGTTTAACCATCCAAAGTGATGATGAAAAGTTATGCTTGACATTTTATATAGGCATTTGTTATTTGTTTAATTAAAAATTCCATAAATAACTATTATTTATGATTAGTTACTTAGAGTTTATAACTATATTTGTTGTCATTTTTCTTGTCATAAACACACTAACCTTTTTACCATTAAATTATTCAATATTTTTGTTTCTTAAATGTAATCATTCCATTTTTGTAAATGATTGTTTTGGAAACTTCAATAAATACTTTTGATAAAGGCAATTTTCATTTTTACTCTATTTCAAAATAAGAAAAATTATATTGATGACTAAAATTGTTGATATAAGATTGAAAACTTAAAGAAAATAGCAAATAAAACTCATTTTCCCTCTATCTTAAAAAAGAAAAATTACACTGATCACTAAATTTTTTTATACATGATTAGAAACTTTGAAAATATTCCCAAGAAACTCATTTTCTTTACCAAAAATTACACTAATCACTAAAATTGTTAATACCTGATTGGAAACTTTCAAAAATATGCTAAAGAAAATTCATTTCCTCGTGTTAAAAACACATATGCAGATTTTTTGATCTTATTCAATATATAATCTTTTTAGTTACATTCCAAAAATATTACTACAAAGCTATTTTTTACTAATTTAATAGGTTTATTTATTTATTTATTTCTTGATAAGTTAATGTTTTTTTTAATAGTGAATAGAATTCTATGTTCTCCAAAGCCATAAGTGAATGGTAATGGTTTTGAGCCACGTATTTGGTTTGCGTTTCAATCTCTGTTATGCATTTTTTAAGCAATTATAACTTTAAATATTTTTTAAATCTTTGCTTTGCAAAGTGCAGGTTGGTATGAGACAAAAAGATTGATATGAGACAAGAGAGGCAAGCAGGTGGACAGAGCATAGATAGGCGGAAGCTGAAGAAGTCTAAGTATGGTTTAATGCCCCTTGTTGTAGCGTCATCTAAAAATTTTCAAATTTTTGTCTCAAACTAATTACGGCGACTAAATTTGTAAGACACAACTATGAGAAGAAGACGTACAACCTATTGCTGGAACGAAGCTTGCTTGGATTTACTTTGAATTGCTAGGGACAGTGGATGGATTTATATATATTGAAGGAATAACCAAAAGAGAGATACGATTAATAAGCTTAGGCAAGTGCCGACATAATTTAATTCAGCCAATTTTTCCCTGTGTAAACTTACTTTTGACCTGATATTTTCAATATAATAATGTTTCCTTTTCAATATTTTCAATATAATAAAGTAGCTTAATATGACCACGATGGACCGCGATTAAGTCTCAAATTTTTCGCCATCACTTTGTCTAGATGAAATATATTTATATGAATGAAAATGTTTTATATGGGTCAATGCAAGAAGGTGAGGAACCTTTTAGATGCAATCCTAGTTTTCAAAAACACGATCACGTTACATAAAAATACAATGCATTTCTGCTACATAGCACTTGCTATGGTTCAACCCGAGCCTGACATGTCATAGGACATGTAGGATAGGAAAACATATCGCATACGCATTATATAACTACAAACTGCGTACAGGATATGTAGTTATAAAATGCATACGCAATTTGTAAAATTAAAATTAATTTATATAAACAGTCCTGAAACTTGCGGTGCATTCTACCCATCACGAACGTGAATATCGGGTTTAACGAGAGCGAATTGGGTGCCGTGGACTATTGGAGGAGCTTGAACTAGTTGGAGGGAAAGAAAATCCACCTGTCAATTGTCATCTAATCAGGTAATTATGATGATGATTATGATGAAGAAGATGATGATTATGATGATTGTCATGATGATGAAGACGATGATGATCAACATGATGATGATGATGAAGATGATGGTGATGATGGTGATGATGATGATGAACATGATCATGATCATGAAGACGATGATGATGATAATGATGAACATGATCATGATCACGATGATGATTATCATGATGGTGATGATGGCGATGATGATGATGATGATGATGATGATGATGAAGATGACGATGATGATGATGATGAAGATGAAGATGAGGATGATGCCAATGATGATGATGATGATGATGATGACCATGATGATGAAGATGATGATGACGTTGATGATTATGATGATGAAGACGTTGATGATGAACATCATGATGATAATGATAACGATGATCATGATGATGAATACAGTGATGATCAACATGATGATGATGAAGAAGAAGAAGATGATAATGATGATTAACATGATGATGAAGAAGAAGAAGATGATGATTATGATGATTATAATGATGATGAAGACGATGATGATCCACACGATGATGATGATGAATATGACGGTGATGATGGTGATGAACATGATGATGATGATGAAGACGACGATGATGATAATGATGATGATGATGATGATGATTATCATGATGGTGATGATGGCGATGATGATGATGATGAAGATGACGATGATGATGATGATAAAGATGAAGATGATGATGATGACCATGATGATGAAGACGATAATGATGATGATCATGATGATCATGATGATGAACATGATGATGATGAACATGATGATGATGATGATAATGATAATGATCATGAACATGATGATGATGATGATAATGATAATGATCATGATGATGATGATGAAGATGATGATGATGATATGATGATGATGATGATGAAGATAATGATGAAGATGATGATGATGATGATTAACATGATGATGAAGAAGAAGAAGATGAGGATTATCATGATGATGAAAACGATGATGATCAACATGATGATAATGATGAAGGTGATGGTGATCATGATGAATACAATGATTATGGTGATGATGAGGGTAATGATGACGATGATGATGAACATGATGATGATGATTATGATGGTGAAGATGATGGTGATGATGATGATGATGATGATGAACATCATGATGATGAAGAGGGTGATGATGAACATCATGATAACGAGGATGATGATGTTCATGATGATGAAGGAAGTGATGATGAATATCATGATAACGAGGATGATGATGATGATGTTCATGATGATGAAGACGATGGCGATCAACATGATGATGATGATGATGATGGTGATGAAGATGATCAACATGATGAAGATGATGGTGATGATGATGATGATTATGATGAAGATGATGACAATGAATATGATGATGATGAAGATGACGATGATGATGACGAAGATGAAGATGATGATGATGCTGACGACGACGATGATGATGATGATGATGAAGATGATCATGATGATCATGATGAGGGTCATGATGATGATAATGAAGAAGATGATGATGATGATGATGAACATCATGATGATGAAGACGATGATGATGAACATTGTGATAATGATGATGATCATGATGATTATTATGATGATGATGAGGGTCATGATCATCATCATCATCATCATCATCATCATGAACATCATGATGATGAAGATGATGATGATGCTGATGACGATGATGATCATGATGATGAAGACGATGATGATCAACATGATGACTATGATGATGAGGGTCATGATGGTGAAGACGATGATGATGAAGACACATGTTCCTTACTCACTATCTCTCTATGAATTACTCACTGGCCCTCCTTGCCTTTGTATTTCCATCTCTGACTATCTCTGTGTATGTGTGTGTTTCTTTCCCCCTTCTCTCTCACAACCTCCCTCTCTCTATATATATATATCTATGTGTGTGTGTGTCCCTCCCTCACTCCCCATCTCTCAAAACCTCTCTCCACCTTATTTATGATGATGATGATGATGATGAAGACAATGATGATGAACATGATCATGATCATGATCATGATGATGAAGACGATGACGATCAACATGATGATGATGAAGAATATGATGATGATGAAGATGATTAACATGATGATGATGAAGAAGAAGATGATGATTATCATGATGATGAAGATGATGATGATCAACATGATGATGATGATGAAGATGATGCTGATGATGGTGATGATGATGATGCACATCATGATGATTAATACGATGATGATGATGATGATGGTGACGATGAGGGTCATGATGAAAATGATGATCAACATGATGATGATGATGAACATGATGATGAAGATGATGACGATGATCAAGATGATGGTGATGATGATGATGATGATGATGGTGATGACGACGACGACGACAATGATGATGAACATCATGATAATGAGGATGATGATGATGATGTTCATGATGATGAAGACGATCTCGATCACATGATGATGATGATAATGATGGTGATGAAGATGATGGTGATGATGGTGACACCATCCATCTCTCTCTCTCTCTCTCTCTCTCTCTCTCTCTCTCTCTCTCTCTACATGTGTGAACCTCCCTCTTTCTTTCCTTGTGTCTGTTTCCCTGTCACCCCTCACACACACACACACCTTCTATCGCTCCCTTAATATCTCTTTCCTTCAATCTATATTCATCCATCCCTCACCCCCCTCTCCTCCCTCTCTATCTTATTCTCTCTCCACGGTCTCTCCACATCATTCTCTCTCTCTCTCTCTCTCTCTCTCTCTCTCTCTCTCTCTCTCTCTCTCTTCCTTCTTCTTCTATGTTTTCAACTTATCCCTTCTCCTTAACCCGCTACCTCATTATGACCCATATTATATGTTTTATCGCATCTCATACCCATCTCTTCAATTTCCCCCTCCTTCACCTCTCTCCTCCAACACATCCTATTCCTCCTCTAATACTCCATATCCACTTTTCCAATCACCAATCCACTCTCTCATAAAACCGTCACCCACTTCCTCCCCTCCACCTTATCCCCCTTCGTCACTCAAGTCTTGTGTACTGCTTCTAACCCTATACGTCTTCAACACCTCTTCTCCTCCTAATAATTCTCTCAATCCCCACTCCCCTTCACCCTTGTAACCCATAATGTTCCCATTCCATTCATCTTACTCCACTCAAATTTACAACATCCTCCTAGGACCTTGACCATTCCCAACCCCCTATCAACTATTAACCATCCCCACTTGAACTTCCAACATCTTCCTAGGCCCTTGACCCTTTCCCATCCCCTCTAAACTATTATCCATACATTTGATATATTACATATAGTGATGTATTTTTAGCTCTACAACATGCGTTTGCATCTTATAGTTACATGAAGCACTCGTGTTTTATAGTTATATAATGCACATGCATTTTGTGGTTATATAACGCTCACGTTTTGTAGTTATATAACGCGTGCACATTTGTAAATTCTACAAGGTGGGAAATGTAATTTGAATTTAAACATGCCAATTCACTTGCCCACATATCACCAATAGTCCTATGTGTATGGTTTGGAATTTGCTTCGGTAATACCAAACATGTGCTATGGTATATGATAAACCATGGCTAATTGGGCATTTCCCCCATTTCCTGAATAAGTCGTTGTTTACACACTCGTTACAGTATGCTACACATAGTCATTTTTTACGAAATCTTAAACATAAATAGCATTTTTTCTGCAGATTCTAAATATGTAATTTTTATTAAAAAAAATATATTTTCCTATTTGTTTTCAATTTCTATTGTGTCCTAACTCCTTAACTCAAAATGCATGTTGTTAGTGTTTTTCCCACAACTTTTTCAATTCATAATCGTTTTAAAAAAATTATATGGTGCACTAGAAGATACTAACCTCTACATTCTATAAAAAAACCATTTCATGAGGATTTCATTAAGACCTTCAAAGGCTGCACCCACAAAAGACATACCATTTTCGAGGAATGATCACTTAGATAATTAAAAAATACTAATTTTATTTTCGAAAAATAGCGCTGCACTAGTGTTATATGTTCTCTACATGCTTGCAAAGTTTTGTATCCCGAAAGCATCATTTAGGACCTCAAAGATTGCACCCACAAAAACATATACCTTATCATTTTCCTAAAAGAAAAAAAGTGATTGTTAGAAAAAATGAAATTTGACATAGTTATAAACAATTTCAATACATAAACTTTATATATTTGGAAACGTGATTCAATTTCCTATATTTAATCTTTTTTACTCAAAGCAATATATTTTGTGTAAGTATCTAAAAAAGCAATTATGTTGAGGGATTCCTGATTTTTCAGTTTTCTATTACATCTAAAGTGCCAGAAATGACCCTCATTAGCTTGCACTCACCCATATTTTAATTGGATTAGATATTGTAATTTTTTAAATTAATGTGTTATTTAATATAATTTTGATCTATATGTTATGAGAAGAAAGATGAAAACTGTTTTTTATTTAAATTTTATATTATATAAAAATGAATTATAAAAAAATAAATTATTAGTTTTTTATCTATTTAATATTAAAAAACAACCAAAAAAAATAAAATTTTAAAGAAAAACAATCAAAACTTATCATTATATTAAAAATCTCATTAGATAATTAATATGTTCAATAAGTTTATTTATTAAAAATTATTTTAATCATTATTTATTTAAAGTTATTAATCATAAATAAATTAAAACACCATTATGATTTTCTTCATTATATCTAATATAATATTATATTATATATAATGATTTTTAGGGATCTAGAGATGGCTAGGGTAGGAAAATCATGCTTAGTCACTAAAGGAAGCTTCTAGGAATCCAAGGTCGTGATTAACACCTAAAATCATCATACATGACATCCTGATGATATGTGTATCTTAGAGTGCCAATATGTGTGTCAATGTGGATTTTCAGGTTCTTAGGGTCATGTACATGGATGAAGGAGAATACTTGAGGTGCAAACTATAAAAGAAGCTTCTAGAAATCAAAGTCTATGAATATTGACTCAAAGCATTAAAATAAGTTGTATTCCATGTATTCAACCATTAAAAGCATTAAATCCAACCAAAATTATTGATTGTCAAAAATTCCCAAAATCAACATAAAATGTAAAATCATTTTAAACCAACGGTTGAAAATTAGGACAAGAAGAACAAATAAACTAAGAACAAGATCTAGTTATAACATCTGGCTCTTGCCGCAAGATGAATTTCTCCTTGTGAGGCTTCAAGAACCTGTATACCTTGTGCCTTATTCATTGGGTGATGGAGTCATTTACCAAATCTCTGCAACTTTCTCAAAATCTGAACACATACCTCTGAAATGACAAAATACTGCTACAAACCAGCATACTGAAAAAGCATCTACATGCTCATATAGCGAGCTTATTCTTCTACTTACTCCTACTTCTAATTGAAGGAAACAACCAAATCAAGTGCAATCATACTTCCAATGAAGCCAAGAAACCATTTGACTGAAAATCATAATTCCATGCATGCTACTATTTGAGAAAACCCACAAAAGATGTGATAAATGCAATAAAGAGTCTGTAGGCAGCTGATACTTATGACTAGAAATAGGAAGCATACCAAAAGCTGGAGCATTAGAAACCTTGAAAAATACAAATCCATCCAAGAAGCCATGAGATCATGAAATTTCTGGTTTAAAACTTCAATGTCTTCATTATATTCATCATAAAGTGAAGCATTCTTTTCCTATCCATTGCTGTTAATTTTAAACTTTGGCTCAAGAATGGAAACCAAGGGCTCTTCGAACTGTATCTTGACCTTTAAATAAAACCCTTCATCAAAACTTGAACAAATAAAATTCTGAAAGTGACCATAAGTCAAGAATGGCAGCTTATTTCTTATATCAATAGTAAGAGGTTGAAGAGCAACAAATTATTCTTCATAACATGATAATCTCATAGTAGGAACTAGGAAATTTCTACTATAATCCATTGAAAGTATATTATCATCTAAAACATCAGCAAACTGATATGAAGAATCAACACAAGCGTCATTTATATCCTTGTTCATATGAAAATCTGAAAATGATGAAGAAAACTGTCTTAAATCTGAATGATACCTATGTTCTTCTTCCTGTTCATAAGCCTGTATATCTTCAACATGAGCCTGATCTCGAAGCATTTTGCAAGCTTCGATGTTCTCCTCCACTCCTTTTGCATCCTCAAACAATTGTCTTGAAGATGATGATTTCCTTTCTAACAGGAAAAAGACAAGATCTAAATGTTGAGCCATAACATAATAGAACATAGCAAGTTTTTCCGAAGGTCTGATCACCGAAGGCATACTGATATAAAAAATTTGAAACCTCCAATTAAATTTAGTAATTGGCTCATCATTCTCTCTTTTCAAACTATAAAATTTGGAAAGAAATTGATCATAAGATTTATTCTTACCCCAATACTTCAAAAAGACATCATGTAACTCTTCCCACGATCCAATTGAATCAGCTTTTAAATTTCGAAACCAAAACCCAGCATATCCAACAAAGGATTTCAAAAATAACCTCATGACAACATCCTCATGCATGATTTCAAAATTATCAATGAAATTATGAAAAGATTCTAAATGCCTCTCTGTTGTAATATGGTCTTTTCCAGTAAAATGGGGAAGATATTCAACAAAGTAGGAAGGGTAAGGATGTAAGAGAGATGGCAGCCTAAGAGGTTTCAACATCTTATGTCTGAGTCTAGACTGAAAATTTGTGAGTTGAAAATGAGGTTCAATAAGATGTTCGCAAGTTTCAGCAGTGATGGTAGAAGGTAATAGATTAGCTTTATTCTCTACAAGATGACCAGAATAATCAGCTTCAAGAGATATGGGTATATATATATCATTCTGCACATGTATTTCAAATGAAGGAATAGGATCAACATCAATAAAACAAGAAGAATGTAGATTTTCTTCTTCTAAAGAGGGATATGTACACTACTACATTTCGACCAAAAATCTGACAACCGTATTGTCGGATTTTCGACACTTCCCTGTCGCATGTACGACACTATGATTTTTTTTTAACCGTCGGAATCTTTTCGTCGGTTATCCGACAGTTGTTAATCCGTCAGTTAAGCAACACCTTAGTTACCGTCGGTTAAATGTAAGGCGTCGGTTAAGCGACATGCATATCCGTCGGTTAAGCGACGGTAGGGAATTTTTTTTTTTTAAATTACTGCAGATGTCCGTCAGTTAAGCGACGAAGATGAACATTAAGCGTCGCTTAAGAGACACGGAGAACCGTCGCTTAAGCGACGGTAGGGAAGTTTTTTTTTTATTAAATTACTGCAGATGTCACGTAACCGACACCTATAGGCGTCGCTTAAGCGACGGTATGGAATTTTTTTTTTAAATATATTGTGTTGTTTTTTTTTTGGTAAGAATAACTATCATGTTCAGGGTAGGTTACTCTACAAGATGGAAAATATTTTAAACATACAGAAATTGCCACGCTGAATGACATACAGAAATTGCTCTTGCTTTGGCTCTAATAATTTGATCAATGATGCTATACATACATTCATTTCATCACCTCTTCTAAAACCGTTCACCCATTGTCCAAGTATCCACCATCTCAGGCAAACATTCCTATTACTGATTTGATTCTTACACAAAGCTTCTTTGACATATTCACTCTATCAAGACATTGCACACCAGATGAAGCTTAATTCCTTTATTATTTGCTTGGTAGGTTGGTAAAAAATGAAACTAATTTAGATATTTTCACGTTAGAGAAATTTGAAAAGCTGAGTGTTTTGTATCTCAACCTTTTTTGCTACATTTTTGGACAGTGACTCACCAAATAGTGCATTGCTAGAAAAAAGGAAGGATTCTAACCACTAAAATTAAAGCAAAATCTGGGCATGATTGATGAACCTTAGTAGAAATTCACACAACCAAAAGTACATTTGGTGAGTTTGACTAAAACCATAGTTCCAAAGGAGTGAAATGTTATGAGACGACTCTGAAGATGCAGTTTGATACAAAGACTGAAAATTGGAAATATATAAATTGAATGGTAGAAAATCTTTCGCAGGAAGGGGTAAAAAGCCTCCAATCATAGCCAGAATGTGTGCAAATGTTTATTGAGTCCTACTGCTATGGAATGATATTTTCCTAAAACATCATACCTAACCTACACATAATAGCTTATCATTTTCTACTTTCCGTACAGCACAAGTTGGCTCAAGAGATTTTGAAAGTAAAACATATATGCATGGTTGTAGAAAGGCATCAAATATTAGTGGATCTCAAAAATCCATTACGAGGCACACTACTCATTTCATATGCAGTCAAATTAATTTATTTCTAGCAAAGGCCTCTCTCTTGCCACATGCACATCGTCATGTTCTCACATGATTAGAAGAAAAGAAAAGATTAAAGTTTGTTTACCTGGATTCCTAGCCAAACCAAGCAATAGTGCATACCAATAAGGTTCACAAGAACACTACACTTAGGTGTGAGTAGATATAATTGGACATCTTTGAATCCCATTTCAGTCTTTTTTAAAAGTTCCATAGCTCTCTGGTAATCTCCTACTTCAAGAGACTCGTAGCGGGCACTCTGTTTTACAAGTTCTACTACAGAAACTGCTCTTTCAGCCATCTATGTCTGCCATTTGATATAGAATGCCCGCCATCCCTGCATTGTCACCAAAAGAATGGGTACAAGAAACAGATCAGAATAAAAAATTACTGACAAAGATATTGAAACAAAAGCTTAAAATAATGTTTGAAATATGTTAAATATATTGACAACTCACAAGTCACAACTCCCTCATGTTCTGCTGCTAATCTCTTAAAATTGAAAGTGCATTTAAAACATTTAAAACACACAACTAGAACAATGCTGCTAATCATCCTATGCTTCCTATACTCATTCAAAGGGAAGCATCCTCGTTCATGTTGATTCAGAAGGAAAATGTCAAATGGAAAGAGAGCAGAGAGAACCATTATTCCCTCGATTCTTAGTTTTAAACTAGAGCATCCTAACATAGGTGTTTAACCATGAAACCTGTATCCTAACGGGCACAATTATGAAGCCAAAGCATAAGAATAAAGATGCAAGAGGTTTTTTGAGCAAATAGTGAACAGCTTTAGACCAAGACAGGGACTCAGTTGGAAAGTGGAATTAGAAGGAGCAACACTGTAATGCAGTTCATCTCCCAAAACAGAGACTTCAAAAGTGTGGCCCAACCTAAGCACAGGTGAATGGAAAAGGAAAATATCACATCAAAAGTAGCTTGCAAAATTTGGATCCTTGACAAATGTCAAATTTATATAAAGTTACAAACAAAATGAAATCAAGTCCCAAAAGCATCTCAATCTCTCAGGCATTTACAAAGAAGCCTGCCACCAAATTAATGAAGAACATGTCGGTGCTCCTTTACGAATGCTACAGCCACCGCTTTCAGTTGATGAAAGAATGGAGGGGGCTGGTGTTTCAGATATGTCCTATGAAAAACACTTCCTTGAACATTTTCACAAAGCATGCTTTAACCTGTTACATGAACTTGTTAATTTCCTCCAGTGGAACTTAATAGCACACAATTGGTTTGTTGGTCTTTGCTAATTTCAAGACTGATGTTGATTCTTCGGCACATGATTCTCCACTCTACAAC
>LPNX010174220.1:4322-33574 GCA_001517045.1 Pseudotsuga menziesii | reverse complement strand
GCCGAACCCAGAGGGGGAGGCATGTGTACAGCATGCAAAAGTCAGGGTAAGTGAGTAGGAACCAATCCTGAACACAGTAAGGACCTCATAGGGTAAATTACAGTAAGGACCTCATAGGGTAAATTACAGTAGCAACAACCATATTAATATTGGCAACTACCATATTACTAAGTTTAATATGTTCCAAATAATTTCAGAGATTTGACACATTAATAATGTTTTTTCCTTAAGAATGGGTAACTACTTGTATCCAATAATTAACTAATATAACAACCACTAAATTTATGGTTATCAAACTGGAAGTTAACCACATAGTTGTAACATCATTGAAGTTAAGTTAATAGTTGTATCTTACAATTAATTTAAAAGTTAATATAAAGCTATTGTTGTTAATATAGTTTGTTAGGAGTTAGAATAAGCCTTATGCACATTAGCTAGATGCCCAACTAATAAATGCATGAACATTACTTTACATTAGCTAGACTCCTAGATGCCAAATGCACTTGGACTAAGCCTTAAGCGATTAGAGTTGAAGTTTAGCTAATATTTGTAGAATCATTGGACTTAAGCTAATAGGTATTCAATATAAGTGTGATTAGAGTTGAATTTAAGCTACTAGTTCTAAAGTCATTGGAGTTAAGCTAATAGTTGTATCTAATAATCGACGGAGTTAAGCTCGTAGTTGTATCTATTAATCGAATAGTTGAAGATTAATCTTAATTTTTACAACTATCATTAAGTGTACTTATTTGAAATTATTAATTATTAATTTTGGATGAGGGCCATAGATTCAATCCGGAGAGTACACTTGTCTCATTCTCGTTTAATTTTGTATGAATCCCATAGAATCAATCTCGACAGTGCACTTGTCTCATTCTTGTCCGTAGATGAAAAAGCATGGATGGTAGTCCACCCCAAAACTCTACTATATATATGCATATTGACGTAACTAGTTTATGTTAACAAGCCTTCATCTTTACCAGATGCCTACCCTCAGTGTAGCACCCCACCAAGTGAATCTACGTGTCACCTGAAAGCAGAGCAGTTCCCAAAATGTAATCAACGAAAGCAAGATAAACACATAAATCAACACATCACAATCACTCTCTTAAAGAAAAAGACATAGACACAAGTATAGCAAGTAGTCTTCAAAATCTGGCTAAAAATATAAAGGCATAAAAACAAGTATAGCCAAGCGTCTTCAAAATCTCGCTAAAAATATAAAAATTACAATTTGAGGTTATTAAAACTACATAATAAATCATTTGTACCATCAAAATTCTGATTTAAACATTAAAAACATTTTTTTAAAATTACATAATCAAACAAAAACCAACCCCATAATAATAGATCCTTTCTTTTATCCTACATTACATTCCTATTATTTGTGTTAGAATCTCTCGAACCATCAACAGCTGAGGTAATCCTAACGCCATCTCCACGACGGTAGATAATTGAAGTTCGCCGTGTTAGGGACGATGCAAATTATCATTTCCATTGGATTGAATTGAATAATATCACCTTACTAAATAATTTCGATTAGCCTTGACTAGATAATATCGTTGGAGCATACACGTTTGATTTGATTGGACCGTATCTGTAATGAATGGAAGAGCCCCTTCCAACTTTACCCACTCAAGATTCTTCACCTTCATTTGTATGTTTAACACTATAAGATATCTGAGTGTCATCTATTTCCATTGTCTTGTGCATTTAGAAGAATTGATTCTATAATTTATGTCAGAATTGAATCACCCACTGAGAATTGATTCTATACCAACTATATATTATCTAGATGGCCAACTACGAGATGCATGAGTTTATTAGGAGTTCGAACGATTTTATTATGATTTCAAATCTTACATGACTGCACATTAGCTAGACTCCTAGATGCTAGATGTAGTTGGACAAAGGCGTAAGTGATTAGAGTTGAAGTTAAGTTTATAGTTGTATAATCATAGAAAATTGTAGAAGTTGGAATGTAGCTCTTCCAAATGCACTATGGGCTGATAGGGTCATACCCAAGAATTTCTTAGGCTTGTCACCTTATACTTTAGTGATCCTCTGTGATGTCAACACGGAACAATTGTGCATATGGAAATCCATCATCAACATTGGTCAGTGCTTCACCATTCTCGACCTGAGACAGATGATCCATACCAACGTACAATCGCCCTGACTTCACAACTATTTCAAACTCAAACTCCTAGAAGAGTAATAACCATCAATAGATCTCCCCCCCCAACACAGGCTTATTGACCAGGTATTGCAAAGCACAATGATCGGTGAACATCTCGAAATGTTTGCCCAGTAGGTAGTGCCGGAAATTTTGCAACGCATAAACCATCACCAATCCTTCCCTTTCCTTCGTGGTATAATTTCGTTAAGCAGATGATATCTTCCTAATGGAATATGAGATTGGGTGATCTAGGTTGCACTCATCTGGTTGTGTAAGAATGACCCCTAGTGTGATAGAAGAAGTGTTGACGTGCACATGGAACTCCTTATTCCAATAAGGAAAAGCCAGTATGGGTGCAGAGGCCATCTTCGCTTTCAAAGTGTCAAAGATTTCTTTACATTCCTAAGTCCATTCATAAGCTGCATCCTTCTTTAGTAGTTTCTCCATTGGGGCAGTAATCGCAGCATATCCTTTGATAAAATTGTAATAGTATCCAGTATGCCCTAGTGTGGCTCAAAGCATATTGACATTCGTTTGTTGTGGTAAATAGAGGATTAGCGCAATATTCACCAATTCGACCAATAGACCTTCTCTGCAGACTATGTTCCCCAGTAGCATGCCATATGGTGCGCAAAAAATACACTTTTTAGAATTTAAGGCAATCTAACACTGTCGACACCTTTTCAGCATCAGTCACACATTGTCCAGATGGTCCCTAATTAGTCCATAGATAGTCTAGACATCCATATACACCTGTAGGAAATTTTGAATAAAATATTTAAATACAATGACAACTACACGAGAGAATATGGGTGGTGAATTCTTCAGCCCAAATCGCATCACTGTATATTGAAAACAACCCTACTCGGTGACAATTGTAGTCTTATGGCGATCGTCCTTCGCAATTTGGATCTAGTGGTATCCCGAAAAGCCAATCATGAAAGAATACATCTCTTGGACGCCTACGCCTTTAAGAGCTTCATCTCTAAAAGGGGTCAGGAACAGATCGTGCACGTAGGAATAATTTAACCACCATAGGACTTATCCATTCGGATTCTTCTACAGGATCGATGATTGCATCATCAAGCATCTGGTCAATCTCAGCCTTCACAGGGTCCTTGGATCATGGATTTAATCGATACGGAATTTGTTGCACTGGTTTAGCATTTGGTTTTAACATGATTTTAATCTCCCCCACGTCTCCTAAAATTCCCTTCATCTCTGAAAACCGCATCGAAAAAGGGTCCTCGAATTCATGTAGTAGGTTCATGATCTTGGCCATGGTCTCCACATCCCGGTAGTCTCTGACATTGGGAAATTTTTGGTTATGTGCTGACCCAATGTTGATTTTCTGGATCCTCAACGACTAACTCATCATGTTCGTCGGTATGTCTATGGATGCGACATCATGGCTTCCTTCTGATTCTGGAATATTAACATTCTGCAACTCATTGTGATCTTCATGTTCCCCAGACAAGTTGTAGCATGCCATCATAGATTGGATGAAACAATGCGCATGCGGATCATTGGGATAGGCGACAGGGGTGACCTTGATTACAATGTCGCTGATGATTTGTAAAGCATTGCATACCTCTGGGTTGACGTCCTTAAAACTAAACATCTACGCAAAACAAACAGAGAAATCCTCGCAAGTGGTGATAGTTTTGCACAACTCTGCCACCACATACCAGGATCTTGGAATTTCTTCTAGAGTGTGAATGAAAGCATGGAACCATTCATCTCTAGGCCGTGACATGCATAAAGTATGACACTCGATTAAATGACTGGTGGGATTATTCCATCCTTTGTATCTCCCAGCATGATAGACCTCTAAGTCTCCGAAGTGCACCACCATAAATCTACGGCACTGTTCCTAGTCAAAGATCATCTATTTGTGTGTTTCCCACCATTGAGGCAGAGTAGATTTCCCAAAATTTATCTTCAAATTCATGAAAGAACTTTGATAGTCCCGACAGTCCTTCATAAATGGGAAACTGTAATATACCCTGATACCTTAGAGATATAAAGCATTCAAGTAGTCTGCAAAAATAAAAAATTTAGTAATCTTTTCACCAATTGACACATTTGTACTGCATTCGTAATCATCATCATCAAGTAAACAAAAGAATTAAACCACCACAACATAGGAATACAATGAGACAACCAATTTCACGTGGTTCACCCCAACCTTGGGGTTACGTCCACCAAAGATAGTCCAGACCAACCGTCCGGATATTTTTATTTTTATTGAAGTATTCAAATAAGGTTACAAAACTGCAGTTCCAATACTGCAACATCTCAACAAAATCTCTTTCACATAGAGAATGAGCCGAACCTTGCTAACTCGCCCTATCGCCAGGCTGTTTGAGACAAGAAAAGCTACAACAGAATGCCGTATATGTTAAACAGTCATTGTAAGAGGTGGAACAACATATAGTTCCATTTTATAACTATCGACCAAGACTGAAACGCATTAGCAAATGAATGCGATGGGTCTCATATATATATAAACATCATCCTGGTATATAAACCATTGTGTATCAGCATTCTATTCTTCTAAATTATTATATAGGCCGTGCATATAATATTTCTTAAAGACATTTTATATATCATGGTCTTTATCTCTTGAGATATATTTAACTTTATTTGTATCCTTTGAGATATATTAGACATTATAGATAATTTTATAGGTCAAAAACTCTATTTACCTTTTAATTCATCACTCTTTCCTTACCACATATTTCACGACTTTAGTATACTGTGACCCCTTGCGTGAGTAGATGTCAGCAAGATTCATTCCTGAGCCACCATTGGGAAAGATATACTGCACAATCGAGGTACTAAACAGAATGAACAGTGGCCGAGGTGGGCCAACCATATCGTCTCCACTCTATTGTGAATCCAAGCTTATATTTTGGAGCTCAGAGGTGGCAGAGTGCAAGGTTGTGCATGCCCAAAATACATAGAATTTTTGTGAAAATATGTATATAAATATGCAAGTAGAGAGAGACTCCTGTAGAAGTTAGCAGCCAGCAAACACATTGCAGCTCGACAAAACCGTGTTGAAAGAATAGACAAATTGTTTTTTTTTTTTTTTTCTCGCCGCAAAAGATTTTCGGTCCATGATTTCGTTTTTCATAGTAATTCCTTTGTCACAGGTGATATTGACATTCAGAAATTGAAATACATGGGTGGCAATTATCAGAATCCTATCTATCATTGTCATTTCTAGGTTCTTATTAATCCTTTCTTTCAGGCTACTTTTCAATAGGGTTTCGTATTTCTTTTCAACGGTTCGTGCCATTCCTAAGGCTGTTTTTATCCAGGCTTTTAGTCCTTCCTAAGGCCGACTAAACAAAATAAGGGATGCCGAGTTAAAAAGGATCATTGCTAAAAATAATCCAGAACGCTATCCGTGTTAGGCATCATACAATTTGCATAGTTTCTACGACTGAAACGAATAGAAAAAATAACTGCGCTTGGGGTGGGGTTGATTGCTTGTAACCTAAACATTGGAAAGATGATACATAAAAAGAACGATCTATCTAAGAGGATGACTTCCGACACCCTACAGCTGGAGTAGCGAATCCCTTCACATGGAATAGAACTCAGTCATACATATAGTTTAGAGAAATGCAGACCCAAAAAAAATTCGACAAGCGTATATATAACCACTACCCTAGCGATTGACTATCTAAGGCATACAAATCATTTCAGCTTGGTTTACAAGGACACCATGGCCAACTTTAGAGCTGAAGCAGAAATCAATCCCATATGTTTCAACGGACTTTAAATCAGATTATAACATATTTAAAAAGAGTTACTGACATCAAGGCTGCCCATATAGATATATTCCCATAACCCAGTAGTTCATAGTCTACAATTTAAAAATGGATCTGAGAGCGCATGCTTTTAAATGTGAGTCAGAGCCTACCTTGCATCCTTGAATCTGGAGGCGAGTTGGACTAGGACGCAGCGAGAAGAGATAGTGTAACCAGCTCCAAGATTTCATAGGATTTGGGACAAAGGGGGGGTTACGGCTCCACCACCAAAATATAAGTATTGAAGGAAATCCTCTTTTGTTGCGCAGGCCTCATACCTCATATGTATGGTAATGACTCTCAATCTCCAGCATTCCTCAAGGAAGCATGTTCGGTGCAGATGGGGAGAGGTCGCGGTCCTCCCAGGTGTTTTCTCATTCCGTCATAAGAAACAACACTACAACTCTCTCCCGACTCTTGAAAGAAAACAAAAAAAATGCAACACGAGATGCAGAGCTCGTGATATTTTTCCTTCCCAAGTCTTCCATTCGCGCCCCTATCTTCTCTAAAGCGCAGGGGTTTGTGTATCTCGCCCTCACTGAGATAACAACTGACGGTCTTCCCCCTAGCTGAGCGCGCCCCTTTAAAAATAAATTCAAACCTATAAATAATAGAAAAGGGAAAACGGTCTTTCCCCACTATGCGCCAGGTTTCCCCAATGCAAGGCAGAAATTCTACCTCCATCTTTGCCGAGGCAGCCCCCTAGATTTTGCTGTCAAGTAAATATTCTCAGGGGCGTGCATCCAATCTCCGGCTATTTTTCTGCCTTCATTAATAAAATATTCTCCTTTAACTAGAGAAAATTATAAGTGATGCCCGTTTAAGAAAACTAATGTCAGAGAGGGTAATTAAAACCCTAATTTTTATTTGTCAACACAAAAAGGGAAAATATCCATATCTTAGGTATTTTCACGCTAACCATAAGGATTATTCCTATGTAAATATTAGAGGGGCTACGCTCATGATGATTAATTATCTATAGGGAGGCTACCGCCTAAAATCCCTTTGAGAATTAATCCTCTTCTTTAAATATTTTTTTAACTTTACTCTTAACTCTTATATGCCACTTAAAAGGATTGCAACTTTCTCCATAATAGGATTAAGTACCTAACTGTGGTGTCATACCAAGAGTCTTTTATAAGGCCTGACCTTACCGTCATAAACCAAATGCTACGTAAGTCCACGGTAATGATTATGGTTCTGTAACCGTTAGCTTTTAGCCCCGGGTAGGATTTAGTTAGCCTTTTTTTTTAAGTTGTTCATTGCATTCTTATCATCTAAGTATTTTTACTTAGATAGTTACTTTTAAAAGCCACAAGGTGTTGTCTTGGTGGGGCCTTGGCCTTGAGCTCCTTACCGAGACTAGTACCACAATATGCAAAATTACAAAATATTCCATGTGATAGGAGAGGGATATTACATCCTTCCCCCCTAAAAGAAAGAACACCGTCCTCGGTGTTTCTTATTTCTTGGACAAAAATTTTATTCTTCTCTGTAGTCATCTCGTCTTGCTTCGCCTTGCTCGGATCTATTTGATTTTATTTTCTGATCTTTGTAGGTTTGTAGGATCTGCATTTCTCCTGTAACATAAAATCATCTCTACCCAAATTTTTCATAGGTAAGAGTCAATTCATCATGAAACATAATTAGCAGGTCATTTGCAGCATCATAACTACCATTCAGTCCTTTCCAATAATCCATGTCCAAATTACAATTCAACTTAAACAAAAGTCATAGATTCTCTTGCAATCTACAATTTTTTCTAATGTTCCTCGATGTCATATTACCCAATTATTTTCCATAATGCAATTTATACATTAACAAAAACATGACTATAAGCATTGAAATCCCATTATATCAATAATGTCAATCAATTAGCATATTACCTCATCGGTACTTGTTTACCTGCAATGCACATACCCTTTTCCGCATTGTTCATTTCTTGGATGTCCTCCATCCCAGTACATCAAGTGCCAACAGTACTTCAAGTACCAATCCAAGTCACCCAACACAAGGACGATACCAACCCTTCGTGTATCTCCTCTGTGCTATTCAGGGTGCTTGTCATTATTCTTCACTCAAGACACCCAACACAAGGACGATACCCTGTACCCCTCTTAGCGGTATCTCCTTTAGGGTGCTTCACCAAGCTGAGGCACTCCGTTCTCGCACACCTCCACAGCGCCTAGAGGTTATTCTCTTCACAGAGTCCCCCAACTCATGTGACAGTCCTCTAATGTGTGCAGAACGAGTCTTAACCACATGTCTTACATCTAGGCGTCCCCAGAATGCATAATGGTCCCTCGCTGGCCCGGGGGAAAACAAGGTAGATTTTAACCACTACCTCCATCACCACTCCCTCTTCTGGTGATAACTTTATACACATGAGATAGCCCTGGAGCTTTATCCTTTTTGATGTCCATAAATCTCCATGCCTGCAAGCACTTATAGGTGGTCAGTTTATCATATTATCAATTCAAAGGACATCAAACTTTAAGCATAAACCATGCCTTACCCCATTTCTCATTCATCCGATAAGAGTCCTTTTATCACCAGAATTGACAAGTAGGCATTTTCAAGAAGCCACAAAAAATTTTCATTTTCTTATACTAGCACCGCTTGCAAGAAAACACATAAAACTTGCAAATTTTGACAGTGCAATTACTCATTAACTTCCAAGTATTAAAACAGAAAAATTCATTCACAGCTGCAATTTTATATATACTACATTTGAACCTTTAAGCGCTTTGTCAATGCCATAAGACCAACATCCAAAATCTGTTAGCAATTCTAAACAAAGTGAATTGCTTGCAATTAGCCTCACCACAATAAGGTCAGGAAATCCCAGTCGAAAAGACCAATTAAACAGCTATTGTTAGTTAAACTGTCCCTTCTACAATATTCATAATCAACATAAATCAATCACAAGGATGGGCATCCTCAATGAATTGCTGATAATTATTCAAAACCACCAAAAACCTGAGATAAAGTGGATATCACCACTTGCAAGAAAACTCGATTAGTAGAGTTTAAACTTATATTATTCAAATAATGCTCCTTGCAATGCTTAAACATATAGCATTGATTCTTGAATGAATAAATATTTACATACCAACAATGCCACAACTTTAAATCAACATATACCTCTTCTTTCTAGCATTAGTTACTACCATTGCTTGCATACTAAAAGATATCACTCACATTGATTGATTTTAAATAATCTTGTACTAATGGGGAAAGGCAGCCGCGATTTTTTTGTTTCCTTTTGAACCGGAAATACAATGCCTAATAAACATATAATTAAAGAAAAATGAAATCATCTTTTCCACTTCTATCCTTTACACCTAATCTAGCAAATAGAAGCAATTTTACCGGAGTAAATGTGGGGCCTGCATTTAGAGGCTGTACCTATACTTTTGCAAATCACAATGCATATAAATAACCATCTTGGACATGATTCCATAATCTGAAAATAAAACCAGGGATCAATATATAAAGAAATAACTCCCCCTTTTTTCGGATTAGCTATAGAATCACAGATTCTGTAGCTGGTCCTTTTGCAATGCATTTTATTTAAGAATCAAATCAGCATGAACAAAATGCATTGGCTGCAAATTTAAAAAAGAAAAACTGTAGCTCAATTTTGGCTGATGGTATTCTAAGCAAATTTCAATCAAGTCAATGCATAGGTAAATACTACTGCAAGTAACACATAATCTAAAATAAATACCACTTAAATTTCAACCCATGGTATTAATATGCAAACCAAACAATCCCAACCTATAAATGCAGCTATCATTCAAATTTCATCAAGTTTCATCCCATGGTATTTTATGCAGTTACCTATCCAATCCAACAATTGTAAAATTGTATTCATTTACCTAACCAATTCACCACATAAAACATATATGAAGTTATCTCTTAAATTTACCCATATATTAAAGTATATATCATAAAGGTCAACCTAAAAAGAAATCTCGACCTAACATTTACCAATTTACTCCCGTTATATATGAGCGGTTTCTAAACTTTTTTGGTCAAACCTAGAAATTCAGGATCAATTGTCAAATCTGCTACAAGAAATGTGACCAATTCCTACAGCAAAACATCTATCCCTCATGATATTTATTGAATATAAACTCTTCAGCATAGGATTTTATATAGAAATACATATTGATCATGATAGTCAACAAAACATAATTGATTCCACTCTACATTCAACAATAGCTCAAAACAATGGCTACAAGAAATTGATATATATACTTCTCCAATTGAGCAACACAGCATGAATTTAGTTTTGGTTTTAAGTGTTGAACAAAAAATGAATGCTCCAGTCATTTCCGAAAACTCAATCTACAGAAGTAAAATCGAGTATTACCGCTTCTGGCCAATTACGAATTTGCTCAAGGCTTGGGAAAAAAAAAATGATTACATGGAACTTTCCTTAGTTACTAAGTCTTGGAATGCCACACTTTCAACTAGTGGTTTGTTGCTCAATATTTATGCATAATATGAAATTACTCCATCTGCAAATTAATGAAAATGAATAGGACTAGGCCTTTCCTTTACCAGCAAATGCATAATATATATATTTCAAATACCAGAAATCATTGCATTTACCCATTAAACCATTATTTAAAATATATGCGTTACATTTATCAATCAATCTAAAATGTAAATGCAAATACCACTCAATTTTGACTCATGGTATTTATAAGCAAATTCCAGACGAAATTATTAAACCCTAATCGGAAGCGAAAACATATACACAGCGCCAAACATGCAGTAAATTTGAAACTAAGTAAACAAATTCAGATCTATTAAATACCAGGTAGGTTTTTTACCTTTTTCGTCAATCGCTGGCTATGGACAACGACTGCAATTGAAAACAAATTTAGATCTATGAAGCATATAGTTATCAGGCTGAGATCTATTATAAACCAAATATTTTTACCTCAATCGCCGGCTATGGACAACGATTGAAAATTTTGCCTCGTTTGAAATGAGCAGATATATAATATTCAAATCCCAATCTGATCATAAGACAGCACGCATAAGCTATGGAGATAAAATTTCAGCCAACTCCAATTATTTAATGAAAACGTAGGCAATGAGTATTTATTTCAGATATTTAGGAAAGCGCATGCAATCAAAATATATTCAAATTCTTTGTTGTTTAGATAATAAAAGGAAGAGAACGCAGGTATGATTAAAACGCCCATAAGGATTAGTATGTGGCCAGGACCTCCAGAATATGCTGAGGTGTCACTCCCTTCAACACGCAGGGGATTCTCCTCTTGCCGAATATGCAGTGGTGTATTTGCTCTCCAAGTAAATGCAGAGGTGTGCCAATGCTCTTGTAAAAGAGCGAATCTGTGATCACTAATCAAACTTTGCCACGTTATTGATTAACCAATGAATTCAATAAAATACCGAATATTAATTGCAAGGTTACAAATCTGTAGAAGGCCCAACAGCTCCAGAGTTGTAACCTCGCTCTGATACCATATGTAATATACCCTGATACCTTAGAGATATAAAGCATTCAAGTAGTCTGCAAAAATAAAAATTTTAGTAATCTTTTCACCAATTGACACATTTGTACTGCATTCGTAATCATCATCATCAAGTAAACAAAAGAATTAAACCACCACAACATAGGAATACAATGAGACAACCAATTTCACGTGGTTCACCCCAACCTTGGGGTTACGTCCACCAAAGATAGTCCAGACCAACCGTCCGGATATTTTTATTTTTATTGAAGTATTCAAATAAGGTTACAAAACTGCAGTTCCAATACTGCAACATCTCAACAAAATCTCTTTCACATAGAGAATGAGCCAAACCTTGCTAACTAGCCCTATCGCCAGGCTGTTTGAGACAAGAAAAGCTACAACAGAATGCCGTATATGTTAAACAATCATTGTAAGAGGTGGAACAACATATAGTTCCATTTTATAACTATCGACCAAGACTGAAACGCATTAGCAAATGAATGCGATGGGTCTCATATATATATAAACATCATCCTGGTATATAAACCATTGTGTATCAGCATTCTATTCTTCTAAATTATTATATAGGCCGTGCATATAATATTTCTTAAAGACATTTTATATATCATGGTCTTTATCTCTTGAGATATATTTAACTTTATTTGTATCCTTTGAGATATATTAGACATTATAGATAATTTTATAGGTCAAAAACTCTATTTACCTTTTAATTCATCACTCTTTCCTTACCACATATTTCACGACTTTAGTATACTGTGACCCCTTGCGTGAGTAGATGTCAACAAGATTCATTCCTGAGCCACCATTGGGAAAGATATACTGCACAATCGAGGTACTAAACAGAATGAACAGTGGCCGAGGTGGGCCAACCATATCGTCTCCACTCTATTGTGAATCCAAGCTTATCTTTTGGAGCTCAGAGGTGGCAGAGTGCGAGGTTGTGCATGCCCAAAATACATCGAATTTCTGTGAAAATATGTATATAAATATGCAAGTAGAGAGAGACTCCTGTAGAGTTAGCAGCCAGCAAACACATTGCAGCTCGACAAAACCGTGTTGAAATAATTAGATACAACAACCTCTTTTTCAATAGACAAACTGTTTTTTCCTTTTTTTTTCACCGCAAAAGATTTTCGGTCCATGATTTCGTTTTTCTTAGTAATTCCTTTGTCA
The DNA here is from genome assembly GCA_001517045.1 of Pseudotsuga menziesii. Lineage (NCBI taxonomy): Eukaryota > Viridiplantae > Streptophyta > Pinopsida > Pinales > Pinaceae > Pseudotsuga > Pseudotsuga menziesii. Next base: position 20,882 of record LPNX010174220.1, on the reverse strand, counting down.
CAGGTGATATTGACATTCAGAAATTGAAATACATGGGTGGAAATTATCAGAATCCTATCGATCATTGTCATTTCTAGGTTCTTATTAATCCTTTCTTTCAGGCTATTTTTCAATAGGGTTTCATATTTCTTTTCAACGGTTCGTGCCATTCCTAAGGCTGTTTTTATCCAGGCTTTTAGTCCTTCCTAAGGCCGACTAAACAAAATAAGGGATGCCGAGTTAAAAAGGATCATTGCTAAAAATAATCCAGAACGCTATCCGTGTTAGGAATCATACAATTTGCACAGTTTCTACGACTGAAACGAATAGAAAAAATAACTGCGCTTGGGGTGGGGTTGATTGCTTGTAACCTAAACATTGGAAAGATGATACATAAAAAGAACGATCTATCTAAGAGGATGACTTCCGACACCCTACAGCTGGAGTAGCGACTCCCTTCACATGGAATAGAACTCAGTCATACATATAGTTTAGAGAAACGCAGACCCAAAAAAAATTCGACAAGCGTATATATAACCACTACCCTAGCGATTGACTATCTAAGGCATACAAATCATTTCAGCTTGGTTTACAAGGACGCCATGGCCAACTTTAGAGCTGAAGCAGAAATCAATCCCATATGTTTCAACGGACTTTAAATCAGATTATAACATATTTAAAAAGAGTTACTGACATCAAGGCTGCCCATATAGATATATTCCCATAACCCAGTAGTTCATAGTCTACAATTTAAAAATGGATATGAGAGCGCATGCTTTTAAATGTGAGTCAAAGCCTACCTTGCATCCTTGAATCTGGAGGCGAGTTGGACTGGGACGCAGCGAGAAGAGATAGTGTAACCAGCTCCAAGATTTCATAGGATTTGGGACAAAGGGGGGGTTACGGCTCCACCACGAAAATATAAGTATTGAAGGAAATCCTCTTTTGTTGCGCAGGCCTCATACCTCATATGTATGGTAATGACTCTCAATCTCCAGCATTCCTCAAGGAAGCATGTTCGGTGCAGATGGGGAGAGGTCGCGGTCCTCCCAGGTGTTTTCTCATTCCATCATAAGAAACAACACTACAACTCTCTCCCGACTCTTGAAAGAAAACAAAAAAAATGCAACACGAGATGCAGAGCTCGTGATATTTTTCCTTCCCAAGTCTTCCATTCGCGCCCCTATCTTCTCTAAAGCGCAGGGGTTTGTGTATCTCGCCCTCACTGAGATAACAACTGACGGTCTTCCCCCTAGCTGAGCGCGCCCCTTTAAAAATAAATTCAAACCTATAAATAACAGAAAAGGGAAAACGGTCTTTCCCCACTATGCGCCAGGTTTCCCCAATGCAAGGCAGAAATTCTGCCTCCATCTTTGCCGAGGCTGCCCCCTAGATTTTGCTGTCAAGTAAATATTCTCAGGGGCGTGCATCCAATCTCCGGCTATTTTTCTGCCTTCATTAATAAAATATTCTCCTTTAACTAGAGAAAATTATAAGTGATGCCCGTTTAAGAAAACTAATGTCAGAGAGGGTAATTAAAACCCTAATTTTTATTTGTCAACACAAAAAGGGAAAATCTCCATATCTTAGGTATTTGCACGCTAACCATAAGGATTATTCCTATGTAAATATTAGAGGGGCTACGCTCATGATGATTAATTATCTATAAGGAGGCTACCGCCTAAAAGCCCTTTGAGAATTAATCCTCTTCTTTAAATATTTTTTTAACTTTACTCTTAACTCTTATATGCCACTTAAAAGGATTGCAACTTTCTCCATAATAGGATTAAGTACCTAACTGTGGTGTCATACCAAGAGTCTTTTATAAGGCCTGACCTTACCATCATAAACCAAATGCTACGTAAGTCCACGGTAATGATTATGGTTCTGTAACCGTTAGCTTTTAGCCCCGGGTAGGATTTAGTTAGCCTTTTTTTTTTTTTTTTAAGTTGTTCATTGCATTCTTATCATTTAAGTATTTTTACTTAGATAGTTACTTTTAAAAGCCACAAGGTGTTGTCTTGGTGGGGCCTTGGCCTTGAGCTCCTCACCGAGACTAGTACCACAATATGCAAAATTACAAAATATTCCATGTCATAGGAGAGGGATATTACAGAAACTCCATATTTTCAGTTGCGACTCGTAGGAGAGACTGTGTAATCAACCTGCATTTCCTGAATGATACTTCATGCAACCTATTTTGTGAGAGTTCCAAAGCATCATCAGAATCAAAGGACGTAGAACTTGCACTGCGCCATCCAAGTTCGCCATCGACGATAGGATGAATGTAGTCTTTAAAGATGTTATAAGCATGTTCCTAGCTTCTGTTGACTTCATCCCTTACAGGTTCAATATAACGCCGTCCCCCCTGAGTGTCCATAGGAGCAATGACCTTGACATCCTCATTTTTGAATTTCATAACTCATTTTCTGAAGTTGATAACCTCCATGCTATCATTAGCCCATCCAATCCCCAGCAACGTAGGGTAGGAACCACCATCTTCTACTATTTCTATCACATCAAATTCATCATGCTTTTTCATACCCTCAATGTCAACAACCACGTTTGAAACACAACCAATAGGCTAAACCTTTGCCTGATTTGTGATTCGCAACTGTACCGGTGACCATCCCAATGTTGGCTTTCCCATCAATTGTCAGGTTTTCTTGGTCAAAATATTTACGTCTAGTCCAAGATCCATAATGACCAATTCAACTTCATATTCTTCGATCTAGATATTCATCCTCATCTCCTTTCCTGTCTTCCTTTCCAGCAAAGAATTTACTGCAGAATGCTTCACTGCCTTATTCGGGTGGTGGAATAATGTCTCAAGCTTGACAAGGGCACCCAAGGTCCCTTTCCGGTGATAGACAAATCTCAAATAACTATCAGAAGGTGCTATGCTATCACGGTGATCCTTCCTCTACAGATGGATTGAAAGCAAATGTCATATCAATAATTGGTAACATACTTGGATTTCTCCCGATTGCATTCTTTGCGCTAAATAATGTGTCTTTCTCTATCATAATGTCAAATTCCACCTTTTTCTTTCTCTGTCTCTGTCATAAGTGTGGCTCAAAACATATTGACATTCATCTGTGGTGGTAAACAGAGGATTAGCACGATCTTCACCAGATCGACCAACAGACCTTCTTTGCAGACTATGTTCCCAAGTAGCATGCCAAATGGTGCAAAAAAAATACACTTCTTAGAATTTAAGGCGATATAATGTTGTCGACACCTTTCTAGCATTAGTCGCAGGCTGTCCAGATGGTCCTTAATTAGTCCATAGATAGTCTAGTCATCCATATACACCTGTAGGAACTTTTGAATAAAATATTTAAATACAATGACAACTACACGAGAGAATATGGCTGGTGAATTCTTCAGCCCAAATGGCATGACTATATATTGAAAACAACCCCACTTGGTGACAAACGTAGTCTTATGGCGATCCTCCTTCGCAATCTAGATCTAGTGGTATCCCAAAAAGGCATTCATTAAAGAATACATCTCCTAGCTGCCTATGCCTTCAAGAACTTCATTTCTAAAAGGGCTCAGGAGTGGATTGTGCACACAGGCATCATTTAAATTCCTTAGGTTGATGCAAATGCAGATTTCTCCTATCTTTTTATCTTGTACCACCATAGGACTTATCCATTCGGATTCTTCTATAGAAATATATGATCCCATCATCAAGCATCTCGTCAATCTCAGCCTTCACATGGTCTTTGTATCGTGGATTCAATCGATACAGACTTTGTTGCACTGGTTTAGCATTTGGTTTTAACATGATTTTAATCTCCCCTAGGTCTCCTAAAATTTCCTTCATCTTTGAAAACCGCATCGAAAAAAGGTGTTGGAATTCATGTAGTAGGTCTGTGATCTTGGCCATGGTCTCCACATCCTCATAGGCTCCAACATTGGAAAATTTTGGGTTCTCTACCAACCCAATGTTGATTTTTGGATCCTCAGGGGCTAACTCATCATGTCCGTCAGTATGTCTGGGGATGTGACATCATGGCTTCCTTCTCACTCTAGAATATAACATTATGCAACTCATCGTGATCTCCAAGTTCCCCAGAAAAGTTGTAGCATGTCATTATAGATTGGATGGAACAATGCGCATGAAGATCATTGGGATAGGCGACAGGGGTGACCTTGATTAAAATGTCGCAGATGATTTGTAAAGCATTGCATACCTCTAGGTTGATGTCCTGAAAACTAAATGTCTGTGCAAAAATTACAGAGAACTCCTCCCAAGTGGTGATATTTTTGGGTAACTCTACCACCACATACCAGGATCTCGGCATTTATTCTAGAGTGTGAATGAAAGCATGGACCCATTCATCTCTGGGTCGTGACGCCCATAAAGTATGACACTCGATTAAATGGCTGCTGGGATCATTTCGTCCTTTGTATCTCCTAACATGATAGACGTCTAAGTTTCTGAAGTGCACCATCATCAATCTACGACAATGTTCCTAGTCAAAGATCATATATTTGTGTGTTTCCCACCATCGAGTCAGAGTAGATTTCACAAAATTTCTCTTCAAATTCCTAAAATAACTTTGATAGTCCTGATAGTCCTTCATAAATGGGAAACTCCATAGTTTCAGTTGCAACCCATTGGAGAGATTGTGTAATCAACCCACATTTTCTCAATGATACTTCATGCAGCCTATTCTACCATTTTTCCAGAGCATCATCAAAATCAGAGGACACAGAACTTGCACTGCACCAACCAAGTTCGCCATTGATGATAGGATGAATGTATTCTTCAGAGATGTTATAAGCATGTTCCTAGATTCTGTTGACCTCATCCCTTACAGATTCAATATATCGCCGTCCCTCTTTGAGGGTCCATAGGAGCAATGACCCTGACATCCTGGTTTTTGAATTTCATAACTCATTTTTTGAATTTGATAACCACCATGCTATCATTAGCCCATCCAATCCCTAGTAGCGTGAGGTAGGAACCACCATATTCTACTACTTCTATCACATCAAATTCGGCATGTGTTTTCATACCTTCAATGTCGACAACCAAGTTTGAAACACACCCAATAGGCTGAACATTTGCCTGATTTGCGAGTCGCAACTTTACTGGTGACTATCTCGATGTTGGATTTCCCATCAATTGCTAGGTTTTCTTGGTCAGAATATTTACGTCTGGTACAAGATCCATAATGACCGAGTCAACCTCATATTCTCCAATATGGATATTCATCCTCATCTCCTTTCCTGTCTTCCTTTTTTGCAAAGAATTTACTGCATAATCCTTCACTACCTTATCCAAGTGGTGCAATAATGTCTCAAGCTTGACAAGGGCACCTAGGGTCCCTTGCTAGCACTAGACAAATCTCAAAGAACTGTCACAAGGTGCCATGCTGTCAGGATGGTCCTTCCTCTATAGATGGATTGAAAGCAAATGGCATATCAATAACTGGTAGCATACTCAGATTTCTCCCGGTTGCATTCTTTGCGCTAAAGAATGTGTCTTTCTCTGTCACAATGTCAAATGCCACCTTTTTCTTTCTAGCGAGCCGAACTTGCTACCATGGTCCATCGTCTCTATTGTTGCACCGGCATGAGTGACAATCCCAACATCGACATCTTTCATTCGCAGCTCGGCCTGAATTGTTGCAATTGTTGGTCCTTGATTCAAGTTCAATGGCAGGTTCTGATTCAATGGTTGATTCATCAGTTGGTTCTGAGTCTAAGGCGGGTTCTGATTCTGAGTCTACGGTGGGACCTCATTCTGCATTGTCGATTGGTTCTGTACTTGGAATGCAAGCTGATTCTGATTCTATATTTTTTGCAACTGGGCAATGTTTCTAGCCTGCCATTTTGCAATCAACTAAGGGTAGTTTTCAACATTAAGATCGCTGGATGCACAGTATGTACAGTGCGCATGAGGGAACTCCCTTTTATAATGACCAAATATCCCACAGGTGTAACACTGGATTGATTCACAACCTCATCCTCCTCCTCATCTTCCTCTTCGACCTTTGAACCCTCTGTGGAATCCTCCTCAGAATCCTCCTTGTTGAAAATGCGGTTGGGCCATTTGTTTCTACAGTGGGTTTGGTTGTTAATGGACATACTATGGCTGATTATAATGTAGTTGTGGTGCCTGGTTGTACTACAGTTGTACCACCATATGTGGTTGAAGTGAAAATTGTGGCTGTGCTGTAAACTGTTGTTGCGGTTGTGCACGGATAAACTGCAATGGAGGTGGTGGTGTATACGACACTTTTGTTTCTGGTTGCACTACATGTGGCTGCACTAGTTGTGCTTTCTGGGTCCCTCTCCTTTCACAAAATATTAATCATATGTTCTTTCCTGGAGCAAATCATAAGCTTGGTATTTTTTTTCATGATGTCCCACTAATCCACAAAACGTGCGATACAGGTTTTTGGCCTTCATGACTATCTTATGCATGTTTTCGCAATTCTCATGTCGATGCCCATAGACTTGACATATGCGATAACATGGTATACTTGGACAGCTCAATGGGTTTGGGGCTCCCGACAGCAAATAATTCCTGAACATCAAACATGTGTCCTTGGTATGTCCTCTTGCATGGCACCGGGTGCACCAAATATCATCACAATCTTCCTTAGCCTTTTTGATATCTTACAGTTGGAGTGTTAGGTTGGCCAACTATGCTTGAATCTAGTTCATTCTGATTGCGCTTTCTCCTATTGGTGATGCCTCCAATTTCATTGTGGTATCCAGAGCCTCGCTCTACGTTGAAATCTTTTGCTGCATTAATGGTTCTCAGATATACGGGACAAACGTGGTGATGAACCATTCCTTGTGCTGAACATCACTCATCTGAAAATTGACCCAAGCCATCAATGTCTTCAACCACTAATTAAAGTCCCAAATCATTTCATTGGGGAACTGTTTGATCTCTTTCAATTCAGTAATATACTGAGCCTCAGAATTTGGCTTCTTGAATTCTTCAAATAACCCCATTTGGACCTCATCCAATGTCTTCATGGTACCTCCCTAAGGAATCCGTGTGACTCTCATGAGCCATTCCAATGCACAGTTGACCCTTAGAGTAGTGGCTAGCTGACCTTTCTTGACATCATCATCGACAGTTTGTCGGGTGATCCAGATCACCTCACATAAGAACTAGTACTACTCTGGATCATCAGTGCCATTTCCATTGAATATCAGTAACTTCATTTCATTGCCCGCCATTTTGGGCCTTCTTTCTCCTGCTAGTGCTCTATTACTAGACTGTTGCTGATACGTCGGGCGAGTTGACATAGAATGCACATTTATTCCTTGTGGTGGAGTAGTGCACAGAGGTGTAGACACGTTACTGCTGGGGTTTGATCCTATCATCCTTTCGAGTGTACCCTGGGCCTAGTTTCCCTCGTCATCACAGAAAGGTTGCTTCATCCCGTGTGGTTGTTCTTCATGGCATCACACTTTAATTGTAGTAGGACCATCTCCCGTCCTCTTCCTCTTCTCTTGAAACCTTTCTCCTCCCCTCATACAACCACTTGTTTCCTCGGCAAACGTCACATTCTCACCATAACTCATTCCCATTTACCCCTTACCTTCTCATGCATCTCCCCCCTTTTGTCATGGTGCCTACATCCTCCACACACCAGAATTCCACTACTCTTGGTCCATGTTTAGAATACCTTTTTCACATACCAATTGTTTAATTGACAACTGTAGCGACAACAAGAATCTTCCTTGATGTCCACTGAAGAACTCCCTTTCTACTTCGCTAAAATATTTATTGGTGTCGACAGCAAACTCGGTGATGTATCCTTCTAATATACTATCCAACCATACTTCAACTTCTTGTGATGCATTATTGTTGGTTTCTTGCAACTCCTGGATCAGCTCCGGGGTATAGAATGTCAGCTCTCCTCCTTGGAAGTTTGTCTTCTTCTTACTGAATTTTTCCAGCCATTCATGCAAGAGGATTCTAATTTTCAGCTTCAACAAACAACCGTAATTTTAGGTCAAACTACCCTTCGATCTTCGGTCAGGTCAGATGTCAAAACATATCCTCCTCTTAATAGCAACTAGGTCCCAAAAATGGAACCATTTGTTGGCGAAACCCACCAAGAAAGCCTCGTCAATAGGGGTTCCCATTCTGTCGATGCCCAACCAGTGCAATCTCCCCGAGCACCAGCCCAGACAGGGTTTACCCTGCCTAGCAATGTCCACAGAGCAGATGAAGTCTCACCCAAGATATTCAAGGGAGAGCTGTTGAAACCGATTTTTTGGTAGTGGGGATGGAGGATATGGAGATCCAACGGGGAGACACCATAACTTCTAGATCAGAGTTGTGCCATTGATGTTAACTCATTTACACAACCTACAAAGTGCATCCAGAACTTATGCAGACATTATTGATTCATTTCCACAGCATCATACAAGTGTCACAACAAATAACACAACATTATTTATAAAACATATCAACTCATAGTGTAAGAAAACGTAACAGGCTTGAAGACAGATCACATCAATATAGCAGAAAGAGATTAAATCACATCAACATCATAACAAATCAGGTCGCAACATCATAATAGCTTAGATTACAGCAGTGACAACAGATAATATTTTTGCAACAATTGTCATATCATATTAATCTTATGCCAAGGATCCAAATTACATAATTCTTCTCCAAAATTGGAGATTGCATACATTAGAAAAACCTAGATAAATCGCAGATACACAGGAAATTCTTCAAAAACCCGATCACACTAGACCTTAGGCGATAATTATCCTCTGCTGCGATTCTCCTATGATGATCATAATCCTTATTTTCTCTCTCTCTCCCTCCTACTACTTGCAAAACTATATCTATAAATAGGCTTGTGCCTTTACATTGAGGGTCCACTTCTAACTAAGTTATAACTGCTAATGACCTATTGCAACAAAACTTGGTCAAATAATATATAAAATATTCAAAGCGGTTATTCTCTACCCATCGTGCTGATCTAGCCTTGCGTGGTACCACGTGAGATTGCACAGCTGCCGCGATGTTGCGTAACTCACTTACCAAAACCCCTTCCAACACTCATGTCACTTTCTTGCTTGTTTAATTGCATAAGCATTTTTTTTAGGGTTTGTCCTATAGGATAAGGGTTTCCTGGGATTCTTGGCATTTTATAGTCTCACCTAAGCCTTTAGGAGACCGGTTGTTGAAGTTCTCAAACCTCATAAAGGTTTTCTTAGGGTCTTTTCCACCCCATTAACCATTGCGTTCAAAGGTCACTCTTGTTGGCATGGGCGCGGAAGTTTGTCCTCACCTGCTCTGCACCACCCGGTCCGTTACTCAGGATATGAGCGTTGAGAGGTCAGGGTTTTTCCTTGGCGATGCGTTCAATTGAGAATTTTTCCTATTGAGCCACCTTTGGTTCAAGTTATTATGCAGCAAGAGGGAGGAGTTTCACTGTTAGACGAGGAAATTTTTAGGGTTTTCCCAGACAGCTAGGAGTTTAGGATAGTCCATTTTCTATGTAGAGCTATTAAGCTTCAATGGGGTTTTCTTTTGTCTCTGTGAGTATAATCTCTGGCATGATATGCTAGGATAAAGTGGGGTCTTATGCTAGTAAGAAAAACCATAGATGGTCATTTTTTTTTAAAAACCTGAGGTCTAGAATGCATGTATCATGAAGTCTTGTTTTGGATTGATTCAGCCCTGACTTGATGTTTACCTTAAGTTTTTGGGAATATCTGAATAAGTCTTTTGTTTTAAAGTCTTGTGAAATGTTTGAAGATGATTTGGTAAGGAATTTTGTTTGAGACTTCATGTTTTCTTAGGCTCATCCATCATCATGCATTTTAATAACAACAGTACATCTATGTATCTTTTATTAGTAATGAATGCATGCTCCTAGACCATGATATCTTTAACTTATTTTTTTGTATGGTTGTATTGCAGCTTCCAACTTTACATAAAACCATTCCCAAGAAAGGGAAGAAGAAGGATCAGGCCACAAAAGGTGATACAGATGCAGATATTGTGTCCAAAATGGAAATCATCTATGAAGACATGAATCCTATCACAAGGGTGGAGCAAGAATTCAAATGGGGCCAAATTTATCAGATGATTAAGGACAAGAATGTTCCAGATGCAGGTTTAGAGCACTTACCCTTGTATGCAAATATCAAAATTTATGCCATTACAAAAGTGGCTACATGCCCTAAGTTGTTCCCATGTTTTGAAGTTATTGGATAGATCCTATCTCAGACAGATGCATCCACCTTGGTTCTGAACAACACAAAAAATAAGGATTTTTCCTCTTTTAGTCCTGCATACATTGCCAAATCCTACAAGTTATCGACACCCCAGGTTTTCATGACATATAAATGGATAAATGATCTCAATATGGACATATTTGACTTTGATGAGAATATGATGTTGACTCGGAAGGATTTTTTCTATAAAGTCTCAGGAGAATATGAGTCTGCTAATTTGCGCACCCCTTACTATCTCATAGCGTTGATATTAAATCAGATTTTTGGCCGAGTAAATGGGAAGTTATATAAGATAATATGGATTCCCATTATATATCATGTAGCCATGCAAGGTATGATATTAAACTGAGCAGACATCATGGTGAGTAGCTTTTCATCATGCATAGCTACGGCTTTGGGGGGTCTGACCCAAAGGAAGTACAACTTATACATGGGCTCTTTATTGATTGATTGCATCCTATGCACTCATCCATTCCCAAATTTGAACTGTGTTGAACTATGATTCGGATCCAGCCAACACTCATGTGTACTCCGCATACCCACTTTTGTGGGCGCATAGGTATTACAGTTTCTACCACGCTATCTACGAAGATTTTTTGGTACAATTATACAAATTGATTTTTCTTGAAGAGTGTAACTACATGTCTGAAGAAGCACTAAAGGTTGTAAGGAAATATGGGGAGTTATTTTTCTCCAATGAAGGTCTGTACTTAAGGATATATGAAGGATCCAAACCTCCTTCCTTGCTACCAAAGTATGCCACAGATTATGTTATTCACAAAGAGGTATTAAGGCAGCTATATATAGATGGCATTAGGAACTTTCCGTTTGAAAGTAAGAATTTTTTCTATCCACCACTACCATTTTTCATTGGTGGCTATAGGATTACCGATGTAAAAAGTTCTCTTGATTTTATTAAAGAATTGTAAAACTTCCATTTCAGAGAAAAGAGTTTTCACAGAAATGATGCGTGGGACAAAGTGTCAAAATATTGTGCGTCAGTAGGGGTACATTTTGAATATGCACATCATTTTGATAAGGAGGAAGTGGTATACATCAATGCACGTAACAAGACCGCCTTGAACAAAATATTCAAGAAAAAGATCACGACCATAGGAGGAAAAGGTAATAGCAGTCGCACCTCCGCACAATAGACAAAGGAAAAAGAGGATTCCAAGGAAAAAGAGGAAGAAACCCGAGGGTTAGTCAAGGAAGTAGAGAAATTGATAGTTGAGGAAGCACAAAGAGAAAAATATGAAGAAGCACTAAGGCAGAAGGAGGAAGAAAAAGAGAGGATTCAAAATGAGGCTAACCAAGCAAGGAGAGAGGTAGAAAAGGATGTTGAAAAGGATACTAAAAAGCTTAAAAGGAAGGAGGAGGAAGAACGAGATCGAGAAAATATGGAGCAAGACTAAGCCTATGATAATATAGTGGATTCATTCGTCCCATCGAGTAGCATAATGATAGGGAACCCAACTCCCTCAGTAGATCTTGGCTTGATACCTTTTATCCCATCTTGTAAACAAGCCGTAGCAAATCTCGACACAATATTTTTTGACATGGAAAAGAAGAGAATTGTGGGGAGAAAAGAAAAGAGGATGAAAATGGGTGATCAAACTGTGGCTGTCATGGTAACTCAAGAGACGGTTATGCATAAGACCGATGAATACCCTTGACTTCTTTCAATGGTAGGCATAGCAGCATCCCAAGCCAATGCAGTTAATGTCAGTAAAGTGGTTGAGGATGCTAAGCAGTATAAAGAAAGGATGTCCCAGATGAAAAAAAATCTAAGGAAGGAAAGAGGAGAGGGACAAGATTTGACAAGAAAATATGATGATACTTTGTCAGAGTCTGAGAAACTCAGAGAAGCTTATAAGATGTTGGAAGAAGATAAGGATGCATTAACACTATCAATTGCAAACATTGAAAGAAAAAATAAAAACAAAAATAAAATTGCAGACATGATAAAGTATGTAAGTGGAAGGAAAGGGGAAGGGGAAGGATAGTGGAGTTGGTGTGTAAAAGGGGGTAGGGAGGGGTGGCCTGATTACGAGAATCACACTACCCCTCCCTACCCCTATTTACACTCAATCCTTGTTAATGTTTGCATATTTTGTTTAATTTGTTTTTGTTGTTTTGTTTTTTAATTTACTATTTGTTATTTTTGTTGTTTTGCTTATTTTTTTTACTTTATTTTATTTTAGTTTAATTTTTGTTTTGCTTAATTTTTTTTCTTAGTTTATTCTTTATTATTTTAGTTTAGTTTTTTTTTTGTTTGTTTAGCTTTTTTTTTCTTTAAAACATTGAAGTTTAAAAAATCATTTTTATACTTTTGTTTTTAATTTTTTTTAAACATCAGTTTTTTTAGATTATTTTTGTTTGTTTGTTTAATTTTTTAATATCTTTTTATATATTTTTGTTATAGGTAAACTTATTTTCATCAATGATTCATTTTCAATGATATTGAAAATATACATCTTGAAACTTGGATAAAATATGAGACTTAGGAATCTATTTTAATAAATGAAAATAGTGAAGCAAAATATAGTGAGATGTTGACTTATAATGTCATGGTTAAAAAATTGACATATGAAAAAAGGGATTTGAAAGGAGTGACTTTAAAGATCTATAATAATCCATAAGCATTGATTAATTATCTAATAGTTACATTTTCAAGATAACGAGATTAGGTCTTACTTTTGTTCTCGGGATTAGGTAAAATTTCTAATATTACACATGAAAGCATATTTCAAGCTTTATGGTTTTTTTATTCTTCATTTTTTTTAAGTATGCTTCTTTATGCTATTTGACTAAACTATTTTTTTTTGGTTATTAGGTACAACAACAACATACTCCTTACAAAAAGGAATAAATTGCATATCCATTGATGATGATCCACTGCAATTCAATTACATCAAGGAAAGAATTAATGATATTCAAGTTATTCTAGATGAATTGCAAGAAGTTGGTTTGAAGAAAGGAGAGTTTAGTGAAAGAATTGTGGTGAAGATGTCAAAAGAGCCCCAAACCCCATTAGGAGGGATGTTTGGAAATGAGAAATTTGGGAATCTTGGAAACATAGAAGAACCAATGGAAGAGGATGTTGATGTTCCTAAGGAAATGCAAGCTCCATAAAATCCCAATTTTTATGAAGAATTTGGTGTGCATTATAGTGTTGATTAGTTTCATGTCTTGAAGAAAATGTGAAATTTGACAACCTTTTGATAAGATATATTAGTAATGTTTTGACTTTCAAACTTTATTTTAGAAATAAAATATCTTTATATAATGTTCTTAATATGTCATTTACAAATATATCGTATAGATTTTCTTGAATTGATGTGAATCATCACTTTTTAGAAAATAATATGAACTAGTAGCATTTTTATAAAGACAAAATCTATACAAAGGTGCAGTTACTAAATCTAGAACTCAGTAAAGTAGATAGGATCTAGATCCAGAATCAGGATAAAGGTGCTCCTAGGGTATGTATGGAAAGTGTTGACCAAGTGGTGCAAGTGGATGCCAACTATTTAGGCTAGTGGATAGGAAATTAATAAAAAATGATTATATTGTTATCCTAGGTATGGAGTGGGTTTATAATATTCAAACAACCTCCTTTAAGTCTGACTTTATGATGGATTTATCTGAAATAATCAGAAATATAGATTCATATAGGTACATATACAGACCAAAAACAAGGCTATGGTCACCCTTTACAATCATTCATGTCTAGAAAAGTGAGGAAAGAGGAAAAACCACATGGGAAAAATCCTCCCTCAAGAAAGGACAAAGCAAAAAATTTGAACAAAATTTATTCAACATATATTTTTATGCACTTGAATGAGCCGAATGAACTGCTTATGATAGCATAATTTGATGAAGAAGTTATGAACTCCATGATCATGTGCTAGAGTGTAGTATCTACAAGAAAGAAGAAGAGAGGCTCCTCATAGTTCATCATCTGATGAAGAAGGAGAATTATATGAATGATTCTTGTTGATATAATAGTATTATCTATAAATACAATATTAAAATTAAAATATATATTTGAATACTCCTACCCAAAGAATAGAAAAATCAATTCAATCAGTAACACAATCAACTCCTTGTATAATTGCAAAATGGCGAGATGGTTCATGTATCTTCTTTTCAATATGTTGTGGTACCTTCCCAATTCTGAAATGAGGATGAAATGAATTTGAAATTTCATAAATATTGTCATATGGATCATAAACAAAAAAAAGTTTTAGTGTCTCCATGATGATATAGGGCAAGAGTAGGAAAAGGTTGAGCAACTGGGAAAAACTAATGGATGTAAAAATATGAAAGATGTATGGACTTGATATCTGAACCATAATTGTTTATTAAATATAAAAACATGTGTAATATAATTCCAATGATGACTAAGGTCATGGATAACCAACAAATGAAAAATATACAAGAATTGAAACCATTAGATATAAGTAGTACTACATAGGAGACCAAAAAGAAATCAACTAGTGAACTTGGGGTTTGTCTAGTCTTAGGAGTATTCAAAGGTATGGTAGATGGTATGCATTATGTCATAACATGAATATAATCTTGAAAACTTGCTTCTAAATCATATGCATATTCATTTGAATGGAGTGAGGAAGATTTCTTTAAAGACAAGTCAAGATCTACTGAAAAATCACAATCATTGGGAGATGAATCCAGTAGACTCATGGGTGGATTATTCAAGAAATACATTAAGATTTTATTATTATGATATATAAGAAAGTGAATCTATATTACACATGTGAGAAAATTATTTAACTTTGGAACTCAAGGCATAGTTCATATTACCTTGGGACAACGCACTATGACAGTGTTCTGAGGATTTAACACGCTTCTCTAGCTCATCCCGAACTTCAATGTTATGCTTCTCAAGCAACTGAGACATGATGTCTATATTGTTATTGAAAAATTTATTATTAGGATGAAATCCCTTGCTGCAATAATAAAACTTGGATGTGCTCCCTTTCTTGTTGACTTTCTTCATTGAACCTTCACCTGTAGGCTTTGAACTTTCATCTTCGTTATCCGACTTTGGCTTATTCTATTTCACTATTTGCTTCTCTTTTGACTCAGCATTCTTACTTCCTTGAACTATAAGAGAATGATAATTTCCCTTGGAGATTTTAAGAGAACAGATATGTATTAAGTTATCTTTCTCCTTTTTCAGTGAATCAAAGAATGTACTCAAAGAAGGCATTTCCCAATTCAAAATAGAAAGCCTAGTAGCATGAAACATAGACACAAAAATTGAGTATTCAAGACCCAATTTCAATAGCATGGAAAGGATGAATTGATCTTCCTTCTTCTTAATACCACATTTACTGAGAAATAGAACAAGTGACTTGAATTTGGTGAAGAAACCCTCAATATAATCGAAACTTCTTGGAATCAATGCGAATAACTCATTCTCCAACTGATGCATTCTTATCTCATCTTGTACTCCAAAGTGAGAGTCAAGTTTGGTCTGTGACTTGGTTTGGAGTGGTGAAACCATCTAGGTGAAAAAGAAGACCAGGAGAAATAGATGAGAAAGACATAAATCCATAGGCTTCATCCAACCTATTATGCCACTTAGCTTTCTCAACAATAGCATTAGGCTCATTCTCCAAAGCCAAATAAACTCTGTATATTCTGTTACTATGCAATATAATGCCAATTTTTACTTTCTATTCATGATAGTTGAAGGGATTCAGAATCATAGATGAAGAGGAATCCATGCTAAGAATTTAATGTGCTTAAGAATATACTCTCTACAACCTGCACAAATAAAAATTAGGAGAAAAAATTGTAAGCTCGATTCAAGCTCTTCTTTAGAGAGGGATAGGAGACTGGATGTGCTTTGATGTAAAGAAATGATAGCTCCTCAAATCTATATAAGTTGAAAACCCTGAGAGCTATGATGTAGATATTGATATATTGATAAACCTAAATTCTCTCATACCATGCATAAATTGAGGATTCTAATACATTGTGAAAACACATGACAACAATTCTCTCACAAGCATGCACATGGAAGAAAATAGAGAAAATAATAATGAGTCTGAATTACAAGAGAAATGGAGAATGATCCATAAATATTTCCATGTATTATTGGTCAACATAATTTACATAAATAATACATCCTTGATAGGTAAATCGAGTTTCTTAGGAGACAACTCATGCTAGCTCATAAAAGAACGCTTACTAAATATGATAAACCCCCATGGGTGACTTTAAAGCACTTTTCAAATATGTAAAGGACCTCACGAATTGGATGACTGATGGGTCAGTTATCATGAGTGATCGAAAAAAATGTTA
>LPNX010174215.1:1001577-1064713 GCA_001517045.1 Pseudotsuga menziesii | reverse complement strand
TGAACAATGGCAGAGCTATCTTACTAAAATTTGCAATAAATCTACGATAATAGCCTGCATACCCTAAAAAGCTTCTTACATCTGTTTGAGTTGTTGGTTTCGATAAATTTTCAATTATTTAAATTTTAGCAGGATCAACTTTTATACCAGATGCAGAAATGTGATTTCCTAAAACTATACCTTCTGTCATCATCATAAAACATTTTTCATTACTGAGGGAAAGGTTTGAGTCAACACATCTTTTTAGAATTTTCTCCAGGTTTGCCAAAGAATCTTCGAAATTACTTCCATAAACAAAAAAATCATCCATGTAAATCTCAACACACTCATGAATCAAATCGGCAAAGATGGCCAGGACCTCCCTCTGAAAGGTAGCTGGGGCATTACATAAGCCAAAAGGTAAAACCTTATAGGCATAGGTGCCCCAGGGACATGTAAAGGTGGTTTTGTCCTGGTCTTCTGTTGCAATACTGATTTGATTATAACCACTGAAACCATCTAAAAATGAAAAATACTCTTTGCCAGCTAGGGTATCCAACACCTGATCAATGAAGGGCAATGGGAAGTAGTCTTTTAATGTTGCTTTATTTAATTCCCTGTAATCCACACATATATGCCATTTACCATTCTTTTTAGGGACAACAACCAATGGGGGAACCCATTGCCTGTCGGAAATGGGGTAGATAAACCCTACTTTTAACAACTTTTGCAGCTCTTCCTTGACTATTTCTTTTAATATAGGGTTCATTCTGCATTGTGGTTGTCTAAGAGGCCTGATCTTATCATCTGTGTAAATATGGTGAGTGCATGTCTCATGAGGAATACCGGGCATATCTGTGTACTCCCAAGAAAATGCATGTGAATGTGTATTCAGTAAATTAATCAATTGTTCTTCTTGTGATGGAGTAAGATGTGCACTTATATTTAAACTTTTTCCTGGACTGATTTCAATTGTCTTACTTTGAATATCTGTGATTGAATGAACATCGAGAATATCATGAAGTGCCAATGCTAGAGAATGTATTGTGCAATTTTCTTGAAAATTATAACCCAAAACCTGATTTGCTGCAGCATATTGTATGTCTCTTAATTCTTCAGAAATATCAGGTTCAGCAATAAAATAATCTAACAAACCTTCATTATTTGCTTCCTGAAAGTCATAGAACTGGTTGATACTCAAGACAGGCTGAATCACTTCTTCTTCTTGTTCCTTAGTCTCATTAATCCATGACAGCTGATCTAATGTAGAAGGTCTTTGGGTAGATGGGTAGAGTGTAATTTGTTTCCTCTCTGTCCCATGTGAGATAAGCATGCTACCTGACCTACACCCTATGAAGGCATCTGCTGTTGCCAGCCATGGTCTGCCAGGAATCAAAGGGTGACCTCCTAGGTTAGACTTTGGCTGTAGGACTATGAAATCAACAGGGTACTCCCAAGAGTCTAAAGAAACAGTGATATCTTCTAAGACCCCTTCAGGTGTAATTTTAGACCTATTAGCTAATTCCAAGACTGTTGTTGTTGGTCTGAGGTTTGTCAAA
Organism: Pseudotsuga menziesii; assembly: GCA_001517045.1. NCBI lineage: Eukaryota > Viridiplantae > Streptophyta > Pinopsida > Pinales > Pinaceae > Pseudotsuga > Pseudotsuga menziesii. The sequence continues at coordinate 1,063,175 of LPNX010174215.1, read as the reverse complement.
TGAAGGTATTCCATTGTCTCAAGTGTCATAACATTAATGGCAGCACCTAAATCAATCAATGTCTTTGGAATTGAAAAATTATTAATAGTAATTGTAACCATTGGAATCCCAGGATCCATATAATTTTCAATGAAAATAGTGTTAGACATTAGTCCTGCTAGATTGCCTACCACATGTATTTTGGATGGATCCTTCTTCCTTTTATTAAGACACAATTCTTTAACTGCTTTAGTGAAAATCGGAATATCCTTTATAGCCTGCAGTAAAGGAATTTTGACATATGCATCTTTTAACTCATTCAAAACATCAAAAACGGGTAAGGAAATTGAAGGTTTTTCTTTGACCAACCTTTTTGGGAAAGGAGGTTCATATGTTACTAATGTTTTTCCTTTTTGATTTTGATTTTCTAACTGAGATTTTTCTGTATTTAATTTTTTTGGAGTTTTCTCTTTTTCTGTTTGTTCTTCTAAAATAACAGGAGACTCTTTTTGTAAGGTTTTCCCAGATCTTAAATTGATATTTTGCAGTGGAAGAACTGAATAGGGAAGTGCCATTCCATCATCAACATTATACATAGGTCTTTCTGTTTTATTGTTTGGATTTGGAATTGGCTGAGCTAGTAGTTGGGTAGGCTGAGGTGGAGGTTGATTGGATGGTAATTGAAGCTGTTGAGGTGGTGGACCCAATTGAGGAGCCATATTGGGTTGCTGGAAAGATGGGACTTGATAAGATGGGGCTTGATAAGAAGGAGTTTGGACTTGATGCTGCTGATATTGGGGATAGGCTGAAGGTTGTTGATAAGGCTGCAAATAAGCTTGCTGGTATGTCTGGTTACCATGGGCATAACCTCTCCAATTTGGAGCAGATTGGGCTAAGGGAGGAGACCAAGTTTGCCAAGGCATGGGTGCACTCCATGAATTCTGAATAGGAGTTTGATAATTTGCATTAAATTGTTGCATAGGGTCTTGAGACATACCTGAGAATCGTGGCTGCCAAGGTCTTTGTTGTCCCATGAAGTAAAGAGACTTCATGCTTTGATTCTCCTCCATTCGAGCTGCCTGCAACTCTTTCAATCTAGGGCAGTCATCAGTTTTATGATTAAAAGTACATAAACCACAAATTTCAACAGCATTTAAAGGACATTCTTTGAGTGGGTGCTTCTTTCTACACTTAGGACAAAAGATGGACAAGGCTTGATCTTGCTGGTCCTGTTGTTCTTGTCTTTTCTTGGTTTTTGCTACTTCAACCTGTGTGCACAATGTACTCAATAAATCAGTCTTGAAATCTTCTAGCAGATTTCCAAGCTCAGCCCTAGAAATACCACTGTTTGCAGACTTATTTACTTTGGTAATGATGTCTCTTTTTCCAGTCCTAGCCTTCCCTCTCGAATATTTCTGGCATAAATCTTGTATCTCATCAAAAGGAAGGTAAGAAATGTCACCTTTGCCCATAACATTTAAAATATCTAAATACTCTTCTCTTATTCCTTTCAGAAATATTGTTCTAATCATCTCTGATGTTAAAGAATTGTATTTAGATTTTTGTAAGTTGTATGAGAACCTTTCCAAATACTCCTCCAAACTCTCATCTTCCTGCTGAGTCATTCCAAAGATGTCATCTTTGAGATCCTTTGATCTGCAATAGGTTTGATATTTCCGAAGAAAGATCTTCCTCATTTCATCCCAGCTAGTAATAGAATGTTCTCCTAGGCCCATAAACCACTTCAAGGTAGCTACTTTAAGGGTAGCAGGGAAAAGACGGAGCTTATGGGTGTCATCAGTATACCCATATGTTCGACACAAGATGTCAAATTTGAATAGGAAAGAGTCAGGATCTTCAGAGGTCAGGCCATAGAAGTTTGGTAAAACAGAGGGTGGAATGTTCTTCATTTTTACATCTTCCCCTAAGATGATACTAGTGTCCAGAATGGGGAATTTGAAAGTGGCTTCATGATCAGTTCTTTCATCCCTCTCTTGTCTCCTTTCTTCTTCCCTGTCATGTATTCTCTCTTCTTCTCTTTCATGTCGCCTTTCTTCTTCTCTTCTCTCCTGTCTGCGTTTGTTCTCTATTTCCAGCATCCTCTCATATTCCCTTCTCTGTTCGGCAGTTGGTCCTTTTCCTGTCTCTTCCTCAGCCATTTTAGAAGTAACTACTGTTGAGATGAATCCTTTTGGAAGAGAAGCTCCTGTTAGTTCTGTTTTTGGGGGGTTTTTAAGAAATCTTCCTTTCTCGTCTCTTAGTCTTGACATAAAAGTAAAACCTACTCTGTGTTTTTGTTTGAGAATTTTGTTTTTATCAGAAAACTAAGGTTCCTAAGTCTGCTTCTACAGTGCCTCCCCGGAAACGACGCCAAAATGTTGGGCTCTGATCTACAAATGTGAATCAGAACTTAAATTTAAATCAATCCGGGTCAGTAAACTTCGAGACACATCCAGGTTTTAGGACTTAGGGGCTAGACTTATCTGGAATTTAGCTAACTGTAAATTAAATCTACTGACAGATGAAAAATACTGCAACTTTCATATACAAAATCCTTTTACAAGGGTGACTTCATTTGTTTCTTTTTAAGCACACAGTAATTGATTTATGAAAGCAAAAAGGACTGAGATAAAAAAAACAATTTAAATAGCAAATCTAACCCTAGGATACAGACTACAAGGTTCTGCTCAGTTTCCCAGCGCTGAATGAACAGTCATCAATTAAATTCCTTTACGGGAAATTATTCATAATTCATAATTGTTTTCTTGACACTTCTCATTTAAATAAACAACAATATATAATGTACTGAAATCGTGGTCTGAACCATCAATATCTTCAGCATTTAACCAGTAAATGAACCACGTTTATCCAATATTGCCAGTGATATACAGCACGATAGAAATTGTAGCTTGAACCATGAAATGAAAGAACAGAGCATTAATAAAATCGATTAAAAACTTAACTGAATTTTTTCTGCAATTGATAAACTAGAAACTACAGGGTAACACATACCAATAGCACGATTTAAATAACTTGCACCAGAATGAAATCGCTGCAATCACCCAATCGCTACACTGGCAATGTAAAAGTGTGTGAACTCAACAATGGGGGCCCTCCAAAGCCTTGCTCCACACACAGTTAAAGATTTACAATACTAAAACTTGATATTCATTCACCATAAATTGTTTACACAGCAATACCACGTAGTTCAGAAGCAAAGTGCGTTCCTCTTCAAAATCGTGATCATTATTCATTGTTTTGTGAAGGATTTATACAAATTCGAAACACAACTATAAATGCTATAATTCTGCAACTTAATTAATGAACATAGCTAATGAGATCCTCATCAGAATCGTGAGACTCCACAAAATCAAAAACTGTTCCTTCTTTTGTGCTGGATGTAGAATAGGTGGCCGCCCTTGACTGAAGTTGACTTGACATCTGTACAGGCCACATCACCTAACCGTTGAATGTTCATCCATCTGTGGACACTAAGGATCCATTCTCTATCTTCCAGTTCCCTCCTAGTTGTCCTGCAAATGCTCGATCTTGGAGGTAATACGGGAAGTTATTAAATCCCGTAGTCTAAGTAAAAATCCTAGTTAAAATGCTTAAAAAGTCTCAAAACTCAATTTATTAGCAAGTAATGACATTATACCTCTTTAACCAAGGTTTATAGATGAACTTTAAAGCTTTTCTACTCAATATGGATGTTTTATGAAGGAAATGAAAGATATCTAAGAGGCAAAAAAGGGTCAAAACGGTGCCCAACACTCTCTGCGTGATAATAGGAGAGAAACAATCCACCAGCCCTCGAATTTGTGAGGTAGAGGAGAACTATCTTCTGCATGAACGGGGAAGAAAACCCACTGACTAGCAATCCTGAGAGAGAAGGAGAACCCCCAACAATGGGATGTGGATTCCTTTAACTCCCTCGCGTGAAGGAACTGAACAGGCTCACGATCGAGGTAGTGGACAGGCCAACAGACGCGTCGTGGAGAGAGAGTGAGCAGGTGTGGGCATGGTCTTTTTGCCAACTTAATCGCTGTCCCAACTAACCAATAGAAAACCAAGGTGGTGGGAGTAAAAGAGAGAGGTGACACGTGGCTCTTCCCCATGACTCAAAGTTCAACACTCCCCCCCCTTCCTTATCCTTCGGAATCATGCCCCTTCTCATTTTAGTTGCTGCGAACATAGCTGGTTGGGTTATTTAATTAAAATGCGTGTTTACATGATGCCACAATTAAATATATGCCGTATGTCCCGATATCCATCAGTGACCATTCTCAAAACAGAAACACAACATAACCAAATCGATGGTGGGGCCTTGGCCTTTAGCTCCGCACCAAGATTATTTACAATATACGTATCATGTTTTTTAATGTAAAAGCGAGGTTAAAACTGGGGTATTACAGCTCATGCCACTAGAACCATCCATGGTGTGATAAACATGAAATGGACACCATATCCCATTGGAATGACAATGATTCCCTTTGAAGGAATTTTGTAGTGGCCTAGGACTCCAATGATGGATCATGAGACCTAGAGACAAATTTTATGCTCTAAGACCCTAATATTTGGAATCAATCCATGGATCAAGAACTAAGAACTATCCCTAGTCTTATAAAACTCAAAATATCCACCATATCCTACACTTATTCCAAATATTCCCAATGAAGGATTATGTGGTAGTTTGAGGCTCGCACATGGACCAAAATATTACATCCTAAGACCCTAACTCCACATGGTATGGAACTTGAGAAACATCCCTCATGTTTTAACTTGTAGGTTAAATATTATGTATGCAAGCCCTATGTGATGATCTACGACATTGTACATGTCCCATGATCCCCATAGGGAATTGAGATGGTCTTAGATCCTAAATTTAGACACTAGACCAAGGAATGGGCCATGAGAACCATTATTGGTATTAAAAAACTAGAAATGGACACAATATCCCACTTGTAGACCAAAATTACCTATTCAATTCACATGTGATGGCTTGGTGCCTTATGCACTGCCCATGAGCCATAGAGGAAAATGTTGTGATCTAAGAATCCATATTTTTATCTTGGACAATGGCATGGGTCATGGGAAGCATACTTGGCATTCCAAACCTTGAAATTAGTGCCATATCCCATAAAATGCCAAAGATTCCCTTTGTAACCCTTTTGTGGTGGTTCAATGCTCAACACAATCCCATGATCTCCATAGCCAAATATTTTATTCAAATAACTATCTTTTGGCATGAAACCATGGCTTGGCACTAGAAATCATCTCCAATATTTCCATACTAAAAAATTTATGGTCTAATATCCTAGAATTTTCCTTTGGTAGATGGTTTTAACCTTGAGAACCATCCATGGGGTAGTAAACCTTGAAATGCTCATAATATATATCAGTTAGAGAAATTATTCATTGTGTGGGTCTTGTGTCATGGAATTGGAATCCATGCATGGCCATTAGTATGTATATAAATGTTATGGCCTAATATCCTTGATTTATGCGTTGGAATGTAGATTAGGAATTAATAACTAAAGTTTGGTATGATATACCTTAAAATGAATAGCATATTTAATTCAGAGGCCAACTATTTATATGTAGGACTTGTGTCGTAGTGTTAGGCCTCTCACATGGCCCATTAGTGCCATAGAAAAATATTATGTCTTAAAACTCTATATTTTGGACATATAATATGGATTATGCATCAAGTACCATCAATGGTGTGATAAATATTGAAATGGCCATGATATCTCACTCAAAATCCTAATAATGTTTATGGAGGGCTCGTGTAGTGGGACTAATCTCGATGCATGGCTCGTTAGCCCCATAAACAAATTTTATATCCCAATACCATATATTTTATGAATGGAATATGGAGTGAATTTTGAACCATTAATGGTTTCATAAACCTTGAAATGGGTATGATATCCAATTCATTGGTGAAATATTCCTTATGTAGTACTTGTGTGGTGGATATGGAGCTTATACATGGTCCATTGGACTCGTAAGCAAATGTTATATCTTGATACCATTAAATTTTCTTATGGAACATGGGGTGGGCCTTGATAACCATAAATGATGTGAAAAAACTTGAAATGGACACACCATATAATTGGTAGTACAAACTTCCATATGCAAGGCTGGTGTCCTTGGGTCTTATGCATTGCCCATCAACCCCATAAATAAAATTTATAGCCTAAGAGCCTAGCTTTGTGCCTTAAACCATGGCATAGAGAACAATCCATGGTGTGATAAACTAAAAAATTCATGATTTGTTTTTCACATGCCAAAGATTCCATTTCTAGGGATTCTGTGGTGGACTTATGGCCCATTAAGCCCAGGGAGAATTGTTATTGTCGAAGGCCCTTGAGTTTGTCAATGACCACAAATTAATTCATAAGAACCATCCATGGTGTGATAAACCTCAAAATGGTTGTGAAATATTGATTACAAGATAATTATTCCTTCAGTATGGCTTGTGTGGTCACCTTGGACCCCACATATGGCCCATTAGCCCCATAGAAAAATGTTATGTCCTAAGACTCTGGATTTTGTCCCTAGAAAATGGAATGGGCCTCATGAACCATTTGTGGCTTGTTAAACCTTGAAATTACCATGATATATTACCTTATTAGCTCAATCTAACCAATTCACCCAGTTAGCCAAAATTAGCTCACTTGCCTCAATTTTCCAACTAATGACATTTTTTCTTAAATGTCCCAATTTTCTCCAATTTACTTAATAACTCCAGTCAACCTAATCTCCCCAAATTGTCCCAATTACCTTGGTTAGCCATAGTTAAAAATAACTACTCCAAACCATTCCAATAGCCCCAACTACCCTAAATATTCCACATATCATGATTGGCCACAATTAATTGCAATTGCTCTAACTAACCTTAATTTGTGTAATTTCCCCAATTTTCCAATTAATACAAATGGATCAATTGACCTACATTAAATTCCCTAATTGTTGCAATTAACCCAATTTACCACATCCAACCAATTTCTCCACTTACACAATTAGCTAGAATCTTAGATTGTCCTAAATTATCCCAATTGGATTGAGTGGCCCCAATTACCCTAATTGGCTCAAATGGTTCATGAGCCCTTAATACAAATGATAAGATGTCTTAATGCCTTGGGTTTTTTCACTTGTACCATGTCTTAGGTAATGGGAACAATCCTTAGTGCACCAAATCTTGAAATGACTATAACATTGAAATCATAGAACAAAGATTCCACTCAATACTTGTGAGATGGATCAAGGGCATGCACATGGTCCATGAGCCCCAAGAACCATCCCCAATGAACCAATGTTTGAAATGGTGACAATATATCACTTGTAGGATAAATATAAACTATGTAGGATCCATGTGCTTATTTTGGGCACTCTCCATCGCCCATTAGTCCTAAAGGAAATTGTTATGATCTTAGACATTGTATCTTAACTCTAAGTTGTGTGATGGATACAAGCCCTATGCATGGTGAGTGTACCCTAAAGAAAATGTTATGGCCTAATATTTATCTTTTGAGTGCATACTATGGATGGCTTAGGTTGTGATAATCATCCTTAGCATTCCAAACCTTGAAATGTTCACATTATATTTATCGCATGCCAAAAATTCCCTATACATGCCTTCTGTGGTGGCTCAAGGACCCATTCGTGTCTGTTAATACCTAATAATATATGTTATGGTCTAAGAAATTATACTTTGAATGTATATCATTCGTTCATCCTCAACTACCATACCAAGTGTGTCAAACCCTGAAATGGACACCATATCAAACTTTTAGACCCAAGATTCCCTATTTAGGGTATGTGTAATGGTGTAAGGGCCCACAAATATCCCATGATCCTATGAGTTAAATTTTGTATCCTAATCCCTTTGATTTTGTTTATGAACCATAGAATGGGAACCAATAACCTTTCTTGGTGTTTGAATCCTTGAAATTACAAGTATATCTCACACACAGATTCCATGTGTGGGGCTTCTATAGTGGTTCGGGACACGAGGATATTGACTTATGAATCCAAGCAACGATGTACATATCCATATAACCTACCTATTGACCTTAAACCATGGCCCCATCCTTGATAATTTCCCATAGTGTTACAAATATCAACAAGGCCAACATATCATGCTTATGAGGTAACAATTCTCAATTTCAGGCATGCGTGTGACTTGGGACCCTATATATAGTCCATGATCCCCACAAAAAATGTTATGGCCTTTAGACCTAGATTTTATCTCTAGACTATATCCTAGGTTTGAGAACCATCCTTGGTGTGTTAAACCTTGAAATAGCCACCATCATTCTCAATTTCTCATTTGAAAAATATTACTTATGAAGGGACTATGTAGTGTCTTGGGATGCCACATATGGGCCATGAGTGCTAAACACAAGTTGCATATCCCAAGATCCTAACAATTGGCCTTGGACTATGGACTATGTTATGATAATAATCCTAGGTGCACCAAATCTTGAAATATAAATCATATTCTATTTACGGGCCAAGGGTTCACTATTCATGGCAAGTTTGATGGACAAGGGGGGTGCACATGGTCCATGAACTCCCTAAACAATTTTTATGTTTAATGACCCTATATTTTGGTATGAGCTGAGAATTCACAGGATGACATTGTTAGATGAAATTGGAGTATACTCTATGATGTAGAATATATAGTTAATGTTTCGATCCCTCCATTGAGGCTCATCATTAGGACAAATAAAATTTTCAAGGCAAGGATTAGGGAATGTAATCCTTTAAATAGTTAAGAACTAAATAGTCAGGAATCTGTCATTTCTTATGATTTTCCAAGACACAACACAGAAACCTGGGGTGAGGAAATAAATATATTTGTGAGATTACAACTGCTAGACTTTTTGTAAAAATAATAAAAGCTTCTATTACATATACCCAAAGAACCATACTTTGTGCACTAATCCTTGAAAATGTGATTGTATCTTGCTTGTAGGTTAAGGATTCCCTATAGAGGGCTTATGTGTTACTTTGGGAACTATTATGACACAATGTGTAGCTACCCACTAAAGGAATCATATATGGGATAGTAGAGGCGAGGTAGCTAGCCAATGACACCGCAAGGGTTGTGTCCACTACTGATGAGAGGTAGTTGTCACATCGAACGAGATATTTTCACTTTATACCAATCCATAGAATGATAAAGGGGGATACCCTACTAGCCTATGAGGGATAGAGAACCTACTCAAGACACTTTAATGGATAAACAAGTGATGTTTAAGGTGAACAATGAGTAAGTAGATCTAGATCTAGAAAAATGAATGTGGTAGGTGCAGTTAAGGTTAAGTTGGGGAGGATTAAGGAAATTGGTAAATTACCCAATTTTAAGTGAAATGTATCACAATGAGTTTAATAAAGTAGATCTAGATAGATCTAGTATAAATAAACAATACCCAAGTTAGATCCACCTATGGTTGATGCAATTAAGGAAAAAGTGGACCCAAAAGAGTAGATTGGTATGTGAAATGACTAGATATAGATGCTGGAAGAGTAGATCTATTGATTTGATGTGGGTTCACACATGCCCAATTAATCGATTTGAAGGAATGACCAAAATCCTAAGGAGGGTGTCCCACCTAGAGAAGACTAGTGCTAGATCCAAGGGTAAATGGAGTTGGATTAAATTGAAACTTTATATCTAGGGTTTAAATCAGTATTCCTAAGTGGGTTTTGTTGGTTATCATCAAATAAGAACATGATATATGAGATCTAGAAAACTAGGGTTTTTAATTTAAGGGTTTTATTGTGAAAGTTGGAATAGATCTCAGAAAAATAAAATACATGTGGAAACGCTTGTGGCCATCAAGTATGGTGATGATATTCCTAACTCAGACAATTACAAGTGATATCTCTACTTCCCTAGTGAAGTTGTTATGCTCTCCAAGTGACCAATGCACCCCTCTAATGTAAAATCAATCAACCCGAAAGTTAGTAAGAAGGATATGGATGGGTATAATAGGGAATTATGGACCTGTATAAACTTACATACATAAAATTGGACAAATAGAACTCATTTTATAGCATAATCTGTAAAACTAGTCAAAAATTACATTCCAATGAGAAACCCTTGAAAACATTGAATTTCAAACAGCCTTAGGGCTCATGAATTCATCATCAGAACTGATATATGAGATTAAATATATGTAAATCAATAAAAACAAGATTCCATTCAAAATTTATCGCAGCTATGATGATAATCTAGAACCAAACATATACACAGTTCTCAATGTTTATGACTCTCACAAAATAGAGGCATAATTTCCTTCAATAGGAGAATGAGAAAATAGATAGAGATATTGAATCAGATCCATGGGAAGAGGATAGTCACATGGAATCTCATGATATGCACAATAACTATTGATGAAGCTCACAGGGGGTGCAGTTACTCCAATTCATATCTACTCCAACTGAGTATCATCACAATTACAATATTCTTCATCAATCTCTGCACCGACTCCGGAGACTCGAATCCTTCAAGATGTGGGATAGATCATATCTGAACAATGAACTCTAATGGCTTCCATGGAACTATGAAGAGGAATGGAACACATTTTCTATGGGGCACATCTCCCAAAGTTGTACTAGGGGCACATCTCCCAAGCCTAAGTAGCTTAGAGCTCTCAATGCAAAACTCAAATGGTCAAAAGACGTGTGAGTGGTCCACTCCTCTTCTTTTATAAGATTATTGGCCATCTTGATACATTGAATGTGGTCACTTTCATCACTAATGTGCCCTCCTTGACTGATTTTATCATTTACAACTTTTACCTTCTTTTCTTACTTGATTTGTTGCGTTTCTGCTTTGGATTGCTTTTGGTAGCATCTTTCTTTCCAAAATTTTCTTGCTTTCCTGCTTTTCTAGTGCTTTTTCTTACTTTTCTTCTTCTTTAAGATTTTATGGACTTTCCTTCCTTTTTGCATGCTTTCTACTTTTATGAGTTTCCTACTTTTGGGTTGTCGTTCATCTTTTTAGGGTATTTCTTGATTTTCTTCTAGTTTCCATTGTGGATGACAACTCATTGGGTCCACAAGCTATTTTATGCGCTCTCATGCCCCCCCTAAGCATATCTAACTTATCACAATATTAAATAAAAAAATATTAATTAAATATTCACAAACCATGAGCTTTATCGCTTCCCTTTAGTTTAATTTAATTAAACTAATTAGGCATGGATCAATATTAATCCTAATTAGTTTATTTATTTTTTCCACTAGGATCCATGGGGATATAATGGCCTAGTGAATTCTCCTGTCTCTATCAAAATATGGGGACATTACACCTTAGTGCACCAATGATGGAAATGATGATTATATCTCTCTTATAGGCTAAATATTCCTTAACAAGAGATTGTGTGGTGTTGTAGGGGACTATTCATAACCTGATAGACCTATAAGAAATTGGTATGGCCCTAGACCTTATATTTTGACCTTGTTCCATAATATCGTCTCTTAGAATCATTTCCAATGTTGTAAAATTGGAAATGGTCACCATATTCCACTTCTAGTCTAATAATTCTCTACACAAAGTCTGTGTGATGTCTTGTTATCCAAAAGGGAATGTTTTAAGGTTTAAAACTTTGTATTTTGACTCTAGACAATGTCTTATTCCATGAGAACCACCCTCTAAGGATTATATATATGTAATCACTTCATTCTCCCAAGTTTGTTCTTCTCCTGTGATATGTTTTTATCGTTCTATTTGGTCATACTCCTTTTGTTGTAAAGTCACAACCTATATGAGTTATATTATTTATAAAGCATGTTTTGCTTAAAGATAATATAACGGAGTTACTTTGAGGTTTTTCCGACATGTTTTCTTATATATTACATGGATGGCATATATTTAATTGTTTTGCATTATAATGAATGGTTTGTTTTTGTGATTCATTATTAAGTTCCTATATTTATTAGAAAATGTAAATAATGAATTCTTTAATGGAAATTTTTTCGTTGATGTCTCTTCACTTCTCCCTCACACTTATTAAATTGAGCACATAGATCTATGGATAAACACACAACTCACAGGATAGATCACACAATTTACTCAGTTATTGAAGAATGAAACAGTGCAAAAATGGGTTGCAGCTGTGAATGCTTTTCATTAATCAAAGAGTAATTAGATAGATAATTACAATGAAGTACAATGGCTTTAATAGCCACAAGCAATTCAAATCCACATGAGGAAATTCGAATTGATTAGACTCTACTTCACTGTAGGTAACCAAGACCTTGTCTAAATCACTATCGGAGGACTCAATAGTTAACTGACCTTGTCTAAACCATAACCGGAGTTCATCGGAGTTCTAAAACACAACTCAAGTGTTACATTCAGTGTTGACTGAGGTTAACTGACTGTGGTAGGTAAGAAATGCGCCCCTCTTGAGTTCAATCAAGTAAACCTAGCGCTAACTGAATGTAGAGGACTAGAACTGAATGTAACTGACTCCTAACTTAGCTTAACCAGTCATCAACTGAAATGAACTGACCTTGGTTGGTTTTGGCACTCCCAGTGGCTCCTAAATTGTAGGGATTGGTCTAGGAGGCTCCTAAACTGATGCAATCAAGTGAAATCAGTGGTAGTGAGCCTCAATTAGTGTTCCCCACACTTTAGTAACTGAAACATGTGCCCCAATTAGGCCAAGTGGACCCGATGGTGTTAATGACTATAAATAGACTGGATGGACTCCTGATTTAGACATGACTCCCGATTTAGACATATGACCAAATTGGACAAGGGAGGATTAATAATCCTAACACCCCTCCTGAATGCTAACTTAGATAATCTGTGGGCCTTGGTAACTAAGACCATAGGTCACGCATTACATCAAGTACAGTAAAGTAACTGCTCAAAAACAAGGTGCTGGGGAAAAACCACATGGGAAAAAATCCCCCCTCTAATTAAGCAGGTAGAATCAGGATCAATCTGGTTCTTTTGTGCACAGGTATCCTGGGGCCTGGCATGTGAACCTCTCCATCATTATTTCTGGAGGAATCTTCCTCTTTGGAAGAAGAATGATATGCTCAACTAAATCATAAATATAGACAGTTGCCGGATGAAGACTGGACCCATGTAGAGCACCTGAAGTCAACTGATAAGTGAGAAAAGCTTCTTGAGGATTCAGAACATGTGAGGAACACTCAAGAAACTGATATGTTTCAGCCATGAACAGAAAACCATGAGTGGTAAGAATAGCCCCAAGTGTTAGGAGCAAGTGTCCAGGCGGATGCAGAAAATCTTCCTCTTTACCAGTTTTGTGAGGAGATGAGCATGTGATCAATGGTAGAGAAGCATTGGGACTATTGAGAGTGAATGCTTGAGCTCCATAGTCTGATATAGCTTCTGAAATAGCTAATGAATCACATAATAAAATATCAGCAACCTCATATGAGGAAACTAACACCAAATCCCCATCAGCAGTTTTGAAGAGAAAGTGTGGTACTTGATTTTTCACACCAGAATTGGTGAGAGCAGCTACAAGCATGACTGAAAGCTCTTGGATTTTAAAATATGAACCAAATAATATCCGATCAAAAATTAAATCAGATCTAAATAGGTTCAAAACAGATCCAAAACTATGAAATGGAATCAAATCCCCAGCAACAGTTTTGTAGGAGACTTGCGGTGCTTGTTTCTTCATGTTGTTGATGAGAACAACTACAAGCAGTACTGAAAGATTATGACTTTGATATATTAAACCAAGCAATATCATATCAGATCTAAATAAGATCATATCAGATCCAATAAATTTAATATCATATTGAAATAAATGGTTAACCGAGACGGTGGATGCACAGCTTTCTTCTTCTTCAAAATTCTGAATTTTGGTGCATGCAATCCTGCAGGAATTTGCTGGAAAATCTAGATCATGGGGAGAAAATGGATCACTCTGGTAATCTGATATTTCTTCCAAAATATCCAATGTATCACATATTTTCACACCAGCAGCAACATTAGAGGGAGAAAAATCAAATTTCTCTTCACTTTCGGAAGCAATTACTGGTAAATTTTGCACATAATTTAAAGGAAAATCACCGGTGAATGTTTGCATGGAAGTGCAGCAGTATTTTTCTTTAATATCAGAGATTCAAATATCTTCTTCTGTTTCATCAATATGAGGAGATGAGACATCAAAGATCTCATAAACTTCCGGAGCATCAAGAGAAGGAGTCACTGCATGGAGATTGTCTTCAATTCGAATTGACTGTGTAGAAGCTTCTGCTTCTTCTTCATCTTGAACAACTTCATCAGAGAGAGTGGAGGCTGATAATTTTGGATCAAGAGTGCTTGTGGTGCTGGATATTCTCTCCAAAATGCTATTATGATCCTCATTAATCACTCCAAAGGTTCTGTCCAATCTTGTCCAGAGTTCCTTCGGGTCTTCAGTAGATCTAATGAGGTAGCGCAAACTACAAGAAATACCTATTGATATTGTTCCAAAAGCTCCATCACTTTTATTCAGCCAGTCAATCTCACTAAAACACTCTTTATCGAGTCCAATAGACATCCGACAGAGACCTTGTCTCATCAGAGATGAAATCGTCTTCTTCGATTCTGAATAGTTTGAGGACAGGGTGAGAAGAGGAATTGATGAATCCATTCGAAGTTGTACCTACATAAAACACAAAAGGGGCACCGTAAGGTCAACAACCTGCACATTTTAGGTTTTAATCACACCCAGCATAGTTGATCAATATTGATCAACAATTCCTTTACTTGGGGTATTAAGTGGTAAACCTTCTGCTTCTGGTGCAGAGCTGGAAGGAGCAATTTTGCTAAAAAATGATCCAGTAGGAGATATGAGGAGGATAATTTCCTTGTCCGCTGAGGCTCTGATACCATATTAAATTGAGCACATAGATCTATGGACAAACACACAACTCACAGGATAGGTCACACAATTTACTCAGTTATTGAAGAATGAAACAGTGCAAAAATGGCTTGCAGCTGTGAATGCTTTTCATTAATCAAAGAGTAATTAGATAGATAATTAAAATGAAGTAAAATGACTTTAATAGCCACAAGAAATTCGAATCCACATGAGGAAATTCGAATTGATTAGACTCTACTTCACTGTAGGTAACTAAGACCTTGTCTAAATCACTATCGGAGGACTCAATAGTTAACTGACCTTGTCTAAACCATAAATGGAGTTCATCGGAGTTCTAAAACACAACTCAAGTGTTACATTCAGTGTATTAATTCTTGCACATGATCTAGGAACTAGGAATCAAAATCATCAAAGAATTATTAACAAATACTCATGAATTGGAAATAACTGGAACCAAAATAGGTTTCCTCTCTGTATATTTTATAAACAATAATGGGTTACAATTCCCATGCAGAGAAATGGCTTAATTGACTGAAGAATTTGAATACCTAAGGGAAAATTAAAATTCAATGAGTGATTCTAGCTTAACTGACTCTTTTCCATGCAATCTCGCTCAGTTAACCACTTGACCAAAACCCTAATTGACTCACCAACCCTAACTGAAGTCGGAGTGCAATAAATGACTTAATCTCAACTGAAGGAGATCAAACACATGTCATAGCAAACCAACCATCAAGTGCTAGTACTGCATGACTCCATTGAACCCTGATGAGGTTAACTGAAGTTGAACTGACAATCAGAAGTTGGTGGAGGCGCCTTGTTAACTCCAGTTCATTAAATAATAATAAAATAATCATTAAATAATATATTTAATGAATGGAGGCACCTTAACTGACTGTAACTGACTTGTTGAACTGGAAGTAACAACCAGTTAGCAATTAGGTGCATTAATGTCACACAGATCACCCCTGGAGTGCTCCAGTTAGCCTCCTTGACTGTAGGAGAAGGCTAAGTTAGCCTCCTTGACTATAGGTAGGCATGGGAGTGACTGGGATGATGGTAATTAATGCTCCACTGATGTCAATTAAACTTAAGATAGTGGTTTAACTAGGCCAATTTGGCCGAAAGAGTGAGTATGATGGTAAATGTCTCCAACACCCCCCCTTAAGAGATACTCAGGAAGAGTTAGAAAACATAGATGCCTAAAATGCTAGGGCCCTGGAAACAAAGGCCATAGGTCACCCTGTAAAATAAAGAAACTGAAACAATGCTCAAAACAAACTAAGTGAGGAAAAGAGGGAAAACCCAGTGGGAAAAAACCCCCCCTCAAGCTGAACACTGAAAGTAATCTAGATCACCCTGATGAACTCACCCCCAACAGTGAACGGAGGTAAGTGAACTTCTTTTCTGAAAATCTCTTGGTGAAGATGTCTACAATCTGCTCATTAGTCGGGCAGTATTGCAGAATGATGGTCCTGTCATGCACTAGCTCCCTGATGTAGTGCATGTGAATCTCTACATGTTTGGTCCTCTGCCTGGTAACTGGATCCGTGGATATCTTAATAGCACTTTGGTTGTCACAAAAGAGGACAGTGGACAAAGTACTACCAAGATCAAACTCTGAAAGAATGCCTTGCAACCAAACTGCTTGGATGCAAGCATTCACCGCTCCTCGATACTCGGCCTCTGCTGAAGATAGTGCTATGGCAGCCTGCTTTTTTCTTGACCAGAAAATAAGGCCACCACCAAACATGAATACATATCCAGAATTTGATTTCCGGTCAATAGAATCACCCGCCCAATTGGAATCTGTGTATCCAACTAGCTCTAGCTCGGAGTCTGCAGCATAGTGAATGCCGTAGGTCCTGGTTCCCTGAATGTACTGGAGGATCCTCTTGGCTGCCTTCCAATGAAGATCATGAGGCTGCTGCATGTATCTTGATATAGCATTCACGACATAACAAATATCAGGCCTAGAATGTGTCAAGTACAACAAGCTACCAATCGACTGTCGATAGATAGTGCAGTCCATGGGAGGTGTGCTTTTTCCTTCTTCAACGCTGATCCCTGAAAGGAAAGGGAATGGTGCAGGCCTACAATTAGCCATGTTAAACTTGACTAACAGGTCTAAAATGTATTTGGACTGAGTGACCATAATCCCATCAGAATTTTGCTCAATGTCGAGCCCCAAAAATTGTTTTAGAAGCCCCAAATCACTCATTTCAAAGGCATTGTGGAGAGCAGTTTTGATGGCTGAAATGGAGGCAATTGTGCTACCTGTGATCAGTAAGTCATCAACATATAAAACAATGATAATTAGATGATCATCATTCTACTGTAAATACACATTTGGATCTGATCTACATCTCTGAAAGTTTTGCGAGAGAAGGAAGGCATCCATCTTGGAATACCACTCTCTTGGGGCCTGTTTTAAACCATATAGTGACTTCTTTAGCTTGCAAAACAAAGATGGATCAGTGATGTAGCCCTCAGGCTGCTTCATGTATATCTCCTCATGAATATCTCCATGCAGAAAGGCTGACTTAACATCCATGTGATGCACCTCCCAGTGCTTGGATGCGGAAATAGCCAAAACAAGGCAGATGGGGTCCATTTTTGCAACCGGTGCAAAGGTCTCATGGTAGTCCACTCCTTGGACCTGAGAGAAAAATTTTGCTACCAGCATTGCCTTATATTTTCAGGTGCTTCCATCAGCAGCAACCTTTTTCCGAAACACCCACTTGCATTGAACCAATTTCCTTCTCGGAGGAAGAGGAACTAGCTCCCAAGTAGTGTTTTTCTGAAGAGAATTCATCTCTTCATCCATGGCAACTTGCCATCTCGGATCCTTCCGAGCATGGTAGTAGGATTTTGGATCTGAACTAATCATAAAATAGCAAGTTTTGGATAGCAAATTATCATAACAAGAGAGTGCAATACCTGCTCTTTGGAAATCAGACCGGGTTCTCCTTGGATCATCCAGATTTCCAATGTTGTCTCCTGCGGAGGAGAGTGTCTGTCGGGCCCATGTAGGAAGATGATTTTGCACTTCAGGTTCTGATTCAGTATCTAATGTTTGTGACACACTGATATCAGAAATCAGAGGATCCAAATCAGGGTCATCACCCCCAATTTCATCATCCAAATATTCAGTGGAATAGGAAGGAATTTCAGCAGTTTTCTCCTCCACTAGTTCCACCTCTTGAAGAGGCTCATCGAACTTGACACTTCTCTCGATTATGATCTGTTTGGTCTTGATATCCAGCAGCTTAAATCCTTTAGATTCATTAGGATATCCAATAAACAGACATTCTATGCTCTGCGGTTGCAAAGCCTTTCTTTTATCAAGCGGAATTCGGGCCCATGCAGTGGACCCAAACACCCGTAGGTTCGACACATCTGGCTTGTGTCCAGAGTATGATTCGAAAGGAGTCTTTCCTTTCACTGATGAATGTGGCACCCTGTTCTAAATGTATGCTGTAGCATGCATGGCTTCAGCCCACAAATTTGTAGCAAGCTTCTTTGACTCCAACATACAGGTGGTCATCTCTTTGAGAGACCGGTTCTTCCTTTCTGCTACTCCGTTCTGCTGGGGAGTGTAGGGAATTGAATGTTGGACCTGAATACCAATTTGGGAGAAAATGTACAGCAACTCATTACTGACATACTCCCCTCCATTATCAGATCTCAAGATCTTGATCTTAAGCCCAGAGGCATTTTCGATCAAAGCCTTCAATTCAGAAAATTTCTCACATACTTTTGATTTCTTTTTGAGAAAGAAAACCCATGTATACCTTGAAAAATCATCAATAAAGGTAAGGAGGTACCTTGATCCATTCATGGATGTGATAGGAATTGGACCACTGATATCAGAATGTATCAGCCCCAATATGCTTGTAGCTCGGTTTGCCTTCCCCCGACCGAACTTGTGCTCAGGGTATTTTCCAATCACATAGCCCTTGCAGACTCCCGTGGTTGCCTTGATGATCGGGAGGCCTTCAACCATGGAATTTTTCTGTAATTGCTGCAAATATTTTAAATTAAGATGGCCAAACCTTTCATGCCACAGCCTAATAACCTCATTTCCATGAGTTAGCAAAGCGGTGGGCTTTGCATCCACAACAAAGTGAGAGAACCCATAGGCTTTTGCATGATGATTTGCATGGCCTTTTGCAATGAGTTTCCCGGATGCAATTTCTGTTATCTCCACATCATTTGGGCTGAAAGAGACTCTCTTAGGCATTCCTGTATGTGTCATTTGATAGACACTAAGGAGATTTGCTGCTAGAGATGGTACATACAAAAAATTAGAAAAAAAACCATTTTCTAGATCTACAGTACTTTGTCCTTTGGTAATGATGGTGGAGTCATCTCCCAAGTGGATGGGAATGGATTTGCTGGTCTCCAAGGATGAAAAGGAGTCTTTTTCAGCCATCATGTGATTTGAAGCTCCACTGTCAATCAACAGTGATTTGCACTTCGAAGTGCTTGCCATGAGGGCATGACCTTTCTCATGCTGTGGTTCCCGATCTTGGTGATCTCTCCTCCGAAAGCTCTCCGGAAGATTGATGTGATTCCTCTCAAGGAGAGAGGTTGCTTCATCAAGATTTTTCTTCATGCAGGCATGTTCAGGGTGAAAACCCTTCCCGCAGTAAGAACACCTGACTTTTTCTTTCCCATTGTGCCCTTTTCCTTTGTTCTTCCTTGAGCCGGAAGATTCATCATGCTGCTGATTTTCAAATCTAGGCTTTGGAGCATCAAATTTAGTTTTCTGATTTTTCTGATTCTTTCCTTTACCCTTCGTATCTTTGGGCCCCGAGACATGGAGGGCTTCATCACAGGAAGATTGGATGATTCCCATCTGGACAAGCTTGTCATGTTCACTAGTTAGGGACTCAATGAAGGCATCGAGTGTAGGCATCTTCCATCCGGTAGTTGTGAGCTTCCCCGCACGGAATGCAAAAACAAAAACTGAATAATCAGCCCCGAGTTTGGAGAGGATGGCTAGGATGAGCTGATCATCTTCCTTCTCCACTTTGCATTGCTTCAAGAGAAAAACAATATGTTTGAACTTTGTAAAGAAATAATTCAGAGTCTCGAAATTGGAAGGTTGGAGAGACATGAGTTCATTTTCGAGTTGATAAACTCTCATGTCATCATGCTGTCCATACAGAGATTCCAATTTGTCCCATATTTGTTTCGGTGTCTTCAGATCCGTAAGATGGAAGAGAAGGTCATCGGAAATAGAGAGGCACAAGAAACTGAAGGTTTCATCCTTCTTGTTCAAGAATCTTGATTTTTCTACGACGGATCCAGGCTCAACTTCAGTGTCCATGGCAACTCTAAAGAGTCCTTTGGAATAGAGTTGATGCTCCATTTTGAGTTTCCATGTGTGGAAATTGTATGGATTCAACAGAGTTACTGAGGAGGCCATCTAGATATGCTGTAGCGAATGCTTCACCTGTAGAAACCTGAAAATCAAAACAGAAAAGACAAAATAAGGTCGGACAGCCTGCACATTCTAGGCTTTCATCACACCTAGCATAGTCAATCAAGCAAGCTTGATCAACAAGTTCTTTACTTGGGATATTGAGTGGTAAGCCTTGGCTTCTGGTGCAGTGCTGGAATTTTGAGCTATTGCTCACTTCTCATGGAGAAATCTATCAAAAATCATGTTCTTGAGAGATTGTTCTTCGTTCCGCCGTAAGCTCTGATACCATATTAATTCTTGCACATGATCTAGGAACTAGGAATCAAAATCATCAAAGAATTATTAACAAATACTCATGAATTGGAAATAACTGGAACCAAAATAGGTTTCCTCTCTGTATATTTTATAAACAATAATGGGTTCAATTCCCATGCAGAGCAATGGCTTAACTGACTGAAGAATTCGAATACCTAAGGGACAATTTGAATTCAATGAGTGAGTCTAGCTTAACTGACTCTTTGCCATGCAATCTCACTTAGTTAACCACTTGACCAAAACCCTAATTGACTCACCAACCCTAACTGAAGTCGGAGTGCAATAAATGACTTAATCTCAACTGAAGGAGATCAAACACATGTCATAGCAAACCAACCATCAAGTGCTAGTACTGCATGACTCCATTGAACCTTGATGAGGTTAACTGAAGCTGAACTGACCATCAGAAGTTGGTGGAGGTGCCTTGTTAACTCCAGTTCATTAAATAATAATAAAATAATCATTAAATAATATATTTAATGAATGGAGGCACCTTAACTGACTGTAACTGACTTGTTGAACTGAAAGTAACAACCAATTAGCAATTAGGTGCATTAATGCCACACAGATCACCTTTGAAGTGCTCCAGTTAGCCTCCTTAACTGTAGGAGAAGGCTAAGTTAGCCTCCTTGACTGTAGGTAGGCGTGGGAGTGACTGGGATGATGGTAATTAATGCTCCACTGATGTCAATTAAACTTAGGATAGTGGTTTAACTAGGCCAATATGACCGAAAGAGTGAGTATGATGGTAAATGTCTCCAACACAGTGTTGACTAAGGCTAACTGACTGTGGTAGGTGAGAAATGCGCCCCTCTTGAGTTCAGTTAAGTAAACCTAGCGCTAACTGAATGTAGAGGACTATAACTGAATGTAACTGACTCCTAACTTAGCTTAACCAGTCATCAACTGAACTGAACTGACCTTGGTTGGTTTCGGCACTCCCAGGGGCTCCTAAATTGTAGGGATTGGTCTAGGAGGCTCTTAAACTGATGTAATCAAGTGCAATTAGTGGCAGTGAGCCTCAATTAGTGTTCCCCACAGTTTAGTAACTGAAACATGTGCCCCAATTAGGCCAAGTGGACC
The DNA here is from genome assembly GCA_001517045.1 of Pseudotsuga menziesii. Taxonomy (NCBI): domain Eukaryota; kingdom Viridiplantae; phylum Streptophyta; class Pinopsida; order Pinales; family Pinaceae; genus Pseudotsuga; species Pseudotsuga menziesii. Next base: position 1,041,491 of record LPNX010174215.1, on the reverse strand, counting down.
CAATGGTGTTAATGACTATAAATAGACTGGATGGACTCCCGATTTAGACATGACTCTCGATTTAGACATATGACCAAATTGGACAACAGAAGATTAATAATCCTAAGAACACTATCTTTAAATATGGCATCATACATGTCTCATGTGAGACCATGGCATATAAATGCCTCATTTGAGACCACCTTCATTTGGAAGGTTGAAGGCATGGACATTTTATACTACATTAATGATCGTTTGTTGGACACCTTTGCAAATCACAGGTTCTAAATTGAGCTAACAATGGTGATCAACTCAAAGATAATATTTATATAAATGAGAGGGCATAAATCGATGGAAATGTTTTAGGATTTAATAATATTCTCAGGGAATCAAATTTATGACAAATTATATATTTATGAATATGTTAAAGAAGATTTAACGTGTATATCATTTTTAGGAACATAAATTTATGTTTTTACTAAACACAATTTGAATACTATAGATTAACTATTTTTGTTTTGTAATCTTTGAAGGACTAGAATGCCTAATTTTTAATTTAGATGAGTGGATGTTATTCCTATTTGATGTTCCTATTTGATGTTCCTATGGGAAGGAAACCAAATGCATCACAATCCATCCATTGTATTGCTACAACATGCAATACCTTATTTTCTAATTAAAGTTCTAACATTAACTTGTGTTTATAGTTTATCTTCAACTACCTCCTAGAATTCCAAGACAACAACAATTGATTGGTTAAATTTATATAATAAATATTTGAAAAAAAAATAGATTTTATATTTATTTCATTAATTAAATCAATTTTCAACCTTTTTCTACATTGTTTACAAATATTTTACTATCAAATGTGAATTACAAATAAAATATATTTGAGGCAAAATATCAAAATATTTGAAATAAGACATTTTTTTTGTTAGAAGAAGTGAATGTTCACATCTCCTCCCCTCCAACTTAAAAAGAGTTTATAGTGATGTAAATCAACCAAATTGGTATATTGGATTATAAAACATAATATAATAAATATTCTTTTTAATTAGATGGCATATTTAATTATGGAAAGGTCTATAACATTTATTTTGTAATTTTCTAATCATATTGTTGTATTTATTGATAATTTCTCTTACATTTTTGTCTCATTTTTTTCCTTTATTTTTTCATTTAATGTCATGAATCACTTTTAAAGATATTCCCAAATATTGTTCAGATCACCACATTCTTCACAATATTGGTTGTACTTATGAAGATTTGGAAATCAATGACATGTTCAGGGTCATTAGCTTGATTTTCTCCCCCATTACTAAAGTTGTTGGCTCCAAAGTATATATGTATTAAATTATTGCCATGTACCTTAGCATTGATATCCCTTTCAAAGAAAGGAATATTGTGGCAATTTGAGGACATTTTGACTATCAAATGAGCCCTTTTCCATGTCGAGTGGATATTCCAAGTGTAGTATGAGGAACAATTCTTCAAATTAGTTCTTGAATTTGGTTGTAGAATTCCTCATGTTGGTTTTGAAGTTTTTATCAATCTAGGATTGTAGTGTTCTTGCATCATAGATTACGGGATCAGTATTATACATCATCACATATTACATTGAGTGTGTTAAAAGTTATAGGGAGAGTATTGTTGAACTCATTCTTATGGTACTCAAACTTAGTCCAAATAAGCATTTAACTTTGCTTTCTTTTATCAAACCTATAATAAGTGGTTGTAAATGACAAGTGAATCTATGAAGGTAGAATGCTTAAGCTCTAATACTGGTGGTTAATATCCATGATGGATTCATATCACCATTAAACACATTGGCGTTCAATTCTATTAAGAATAGTCGTCCATATCACATGGGGTCATGTGAGGGCACTAGAACAAGCTAGTAATGATAGAATTAACGTAATGGAATACAATTGTGAATGGATTGAGTTGTGTATCAATAAAAACAATAGAAACCTATGGAGTGCAAAATATCTAGGTATTCAGTGATCAATGAAAGCTTAATTATTGAAAACTAAACCAATAGAAATGCATTGTCTACTACAATTACAAAAATTCAACCAAACATGCATTAACACTTAGTTGTGTTCTTAGGAAACCATTAAGTACCTATAAAAACACACCATGAAATACAAGCTAGATATAAAGCATATCCATCAAATGTACAAATATATTATTGGCACTAACACTTGGTTGTGTGCATAGGAAAGCATTAAGTACCTAGAAAATCACACCATGAAATGCAAGTTGTGGATAAGGATATTCATCAAATGTACAAATATATTATTGGCATAGGAAAAGATACACAATTGGAATAGAGGGTTTTTAACATTGAGATGAATTATGGCTCAAGTCGTGTAGTAAAATGACTAATGTATATATACCATAGGTAATTACTGTGAATCTTCTAATTATAAAACTTATATAACCTTTATATTAAGAAGGTGTTAAGAGATATTAAACACAAGGTTGATGCATATTTACACAAAATCGAATGATCACACAATCAATGGAGATGATCCCTAATGGTTTAATCAATTCATTATGAGCAAGGATAACCATTGCCTTGTTTCCTAGAATTAAATTGATTAGGAGATGCAACAACTTGGTCAAAATTGATCATTGACACTTTTTTATGTTGAATTGGTCAACTTTGATCACCCAAATAGTTAATCATGTCAATCCTTTTATGTATTATTAACATGGATTGTTGAGTTGTACGTTAAATTTTCTACTGATTTGGCACCAATCCCATGGAGCATTGATGCTAGAAACTGAACACACTAGAGATTAGATAATAGTTTTCATCAAGGTCTTAGCATGGAAAAGATAGGACATGGTCATTAACATGGAGTGGGGGTAATGGAAAAATCTTGTAAGTTCTAGCATGTTGTTTCTAGGATGCATTGAATTTTGAAAAGGGACTAAGCATGCTGAAAGAGAATGTATGCGCATATCAAATTGTATGTGTTTATCTACACCATCCCCACCTCTAACAAATCATGTGTCAAAGAGCAGGGGAAACCTATACCAGTTACACAAGTTGTTTTATTACACTTGCAATAGATAATTAATTGAGATTATTGACTTTGATGTTGCAATGTTCACAAATACTTCTTGGCACTCTCCACCAATGTGATTGCAAGGAAGTATTTGATGGGTATCATAAGACCTATCAATTGCACAAGGAGGGTAAGGTATACAAGCTTACACCTTCTTCCATTAATTGCTTACTTTCTAGTAGGACAATTATAGTTAAACAAGTCAATTGACATTAGTTAATGGTTTTCGGTCCTTTGACAAGAAATCAATCAAATTTACATAAAGTTAAATGATCTAATATGAAATATTAATTGAAAGTATATAATGAAACCTTTAAAAAACCACAAAGGGATACCTCTATTGCAAGTCATAAAACATTTAATTAATCTTTTTCTAAGGTCTCAACTACCTAACCAACCTCCATTTCACACCATTGTCATTGAGAATGAGAAATTTAAGTGCCAAATTAAGTGCTTGATCAAAACTTTACCTTCTGTCAATTTTTAGTCCCTAAGAAGGAGAAAACAAATCATGACTCTACACTAGTTATAGGGAACATAAATTCAGAGGGAAAAGTTGTTTACTTCACCCTAAGAGTAACTACCTTATACATCAAATCAACAGTTCCAACTATTTTGACAAGACTAACTTATACTTTAGTTACCATCAAGTTTTTATAGAGCTCTAGGATGTCGCAAAGATAAGCTTCAAGACCATGTTTTCACTCTACATCGGTTATGCTTGTTGGACTCACTAACATATATTCTACTTTTAAGCATATTATAAATATTTAGGCCTCATTTTCATTTCTTTGTGGTGGTCTACTCAAAAGGTATCTCAATGTACAATAAAATGTGGGATGAATACATGGAGCATATGTTCACAATATAAGATCTACACCAACAAGATATGTTCTGGGGACAAGTAAAGAAGTACCTTGGATATGCATCAATCAAGTAAATGTATTCCTCATTGACCAACATGCCATTTTGGGAATGTTATATTATTTGCATGTAAATTTACTAGAAAAGTCGATAGTTTACTAGTATAAGTCTGTTAGGATTATTAATTAATCCTCCCTTGGCCACCATAGTCTATTTGTCTTTTCCTAGCTTAGGAGGTCATTGTCACTTCACTAGTGCATGGGAAAATCACATAGGGGCCATCTACCACTCAATGCACTTGTCTACATGAGTTAGGATCTCCAGGGATCAATCTCTATAATTTAGGAACCACTATGAGTGCCACCAGCAGTCTCCAGCAGTTGACCCTAGTCGGTGTTCAGGTATGTTCAGTTATGCTTCGATTCCCATCAGTTAGTTCACTCTTGGTCATCCTAGTGCCAATTTGCATGATTTAAGGGAGGTAGGGCGCATTTTCTCGCTTACCTGCATCATTTAACTGGTTGTGAACTGATTCAGTTATACAGTGCTGTATTAGTGAGCTCTAGTGGTGATTTTCCCACACTGAGTTAGCTCTAGAGTTAGTCCAGGTCAGTAGATTTGAATTCAGTAACACCCCAGTTTTGACCCCGTTTGGCATTAAATGTATATGATGTATATATTGTAATCAATCGTGGTGTGGAGCTAAAGGAAAAAGCCCCACCATCGATTTAGCGTTTAATGTTGCGGCGATTGAAATCATTGCCGATGGTATATCGTGTTATCCGACACATTATAGTTTTGGCATCATGTAAATATGCACTTTAATTAAAATAAACCCCAAACAACTATGTCAATGCAACCATGATGAAAAGGGCATGATTTTCCTAAGGATAGGGAGGGAAATTATTAAACTTTGGGCCAATGGAGAAAAGCCAAGTGTCGGCTGTTAAACCCATCTATTTGTCACCCACCCTTTTGAGTTACTCACCTTTCCTTGTCTCACTCAGTCAACTACCACATTAAAAACCTCTGATGTTAGTTGGGAAATTATTGCTGGGCAGTGGTGTGTGGCAAGACTGTTAGTCCTTTCCCACACGCACACTCCACCAGCAGACGCATTCACCCTCACGTGGGAAAGGAAAGCACCAGGACCCCATTCTTCATTGTTTCCTCACGCAGAGAGCTGGGAGAGTGTTTTCTGGCATTCACGATTTTACTGTGTATGTGCCATTCACTTTTTGGGTTGTTGTGGGTTCTCATTTACGATTGGGGGTTCCTAGACATTTTATACTCATGCGCAGGATTGGAATTCACCTCCACGCAGATTGTTTTTCCTTTCCTCGTGTAGCTGAGAAAACGCTATTGGTTTCCCCATGATTTTGGTTTGCTATGGGTTCATTTACGTTTTTGGGTTTGTTGTGGGTTCTTATGGAGTCGTTTTGGCCACAATAGGACCAAAAATGACTTAGGAATCAAATTTCCCAGTCAGGGCTGTGTATTACCCAAAATTGTCACCTCAGTTGTTCTGTGGTGTTTATTTTCTTTCCCAGAGGTGTGAATTGCTTGTTTTTTTATGTGTATGTGTTGGTTGGTCTTTGGACTGTGTTGGAGTGGGAATGAAGGCTTGGTATGCTTGATAAACCTGGTGTGTTTGGGAGCCACATAGATAGAGCTAGAGGGCTAGATTTCTTCTCCACAACCCCTGAATAGCACTAGAAGGGAAGTCAGGGCCTGAGAGACTATGTAGCAGAGAAGGGACTGATTCCTTGTGTTGGGTGTGGGTGGGTGTCCTAGAATTCAGGCTAGTTTTGGTGTAGGTGTCATTAGCTCTTCAATGAGCCCACCAGCTTAGCATTCATCTTTTCCCAGCTCCCTTATGGCCTGATAAACCCAACTGTGTTGGCTTGGCTAATTTGTGTACCTTTGGTTATGTGTGAGCCTGCTCAGTTCCTTATTCCTTGGGGAATCATGCCCAGCTCCGGGGTGGCAGTGTTGCCAAGAGATTAAGGAGCACAGTGGCATATGGTTGGGTGGAACGTTGCAGCGACATAGCTGGTTGCGAGACAAGTTCTTCATAAGATAAGTATTCTTGTGTTCAATCTATGCAATCGTATTTGATGTTTAATGAATTATGATGAACATGTTAAATGCTTGAATGCATGTTTTGATTCCGCTGTATGCTGAATAATTATGCATCTCTGCATGTTCTACTTCAAATCATTTTAGTTTTATGTATGTACATGTTCATGGGGCTAGTTGCACGGATAGTTAATGGTATGGTAGCATCCTCTTCGCCCGTTGGAGGGTCGGGGACATTAAAGTGTGGTATCATAGCTCATGTTGTAGCATGGGCCTCAATTGGCCATGAAGAATCAGTGACAGAGGCAAGTTACCCTCTTCCTAGCAGAAGAAAAATGAGAAAATCAGAGAAAATGACAGGAAAATTTCAAAAAATTTCTAAGTATGAAAATTATCGGATGGCTTAGGCTAAAGCCCATCCGATACGTCAGATGACTTAGCCGGAAGCTCATCCGATACACCAGATAGCCTAGGTAGAAGTCCACTCGACAAGGAACAGGTGGAAAGAAGTTTTTGAAACTGTCCAAGTCTGAAATTTGTCGGTGGTCTCGGCTGAGAGGAGCTGAGGGTCTCAATTGAGAGGAGCCGACGGTCTCGGCTGGGTTGAGCCAAGACATAGCTGACAAGGAATCCGAGAGAAAAATTTTGAAATTTTTTTGAAGTATCAAAATCGTCAGAAGGAATTATCTTAAGTCAACCGATATGTTGGCTCAGTTAGCCGGAAGGACTTCTGATCACGCCGGAGGAGAAAATGTGAAGGGAGCCGAAGCTCTCGGCTAAGAGGAGCCAAAGATCTCGGCTGGGAGGACCTGAAGATCTCGGCCAGGCGGAGCCAAGGTGTCGGCAAGGCTCACCAGAAGGGATCCGACACGGCGGCAGAAAGGTGAAGAAGATAAAAATATTTTTTTTGAAAATTTTTCTAAGGACAGGAAATCTCGGAAAAAAAAATAGAGGATCGGTCAGCCGATTTGTATCGGAAGCTAGAGGAGGATCAGTCTGAAACGTTGGAAGAAAATAGAGGATCGTTCAGCTGATATGTATCAGAAGCTAGAGGAATATCAGTCTGAAACGTCGAAAGAAAATAGAGGATCGTACAGCCGATGTGTATCGGAAGCTAGAGGAAGATCGGTCCAAAACGTCGGAAGAAAATAGAGGATTGGTCAGCCGATGTGTATCGGAAGTTAGAGGAAGATTGGTCCGAAACGTCGGAATAAAATAGAGGATCGGTCAGTCGATGTGTATCAGAAGCTAGATGAAGATCGATCCGAAACGACGGAAGAAAATAGAGGATTGATCAGCCGATGTGCGTCGGAAGGAAGAGGAAGAATGATCCGATGTGCTTCGAAAGACAGATGAAGATTGGTCCGCCGAAGTATTGGAAGTGTTGTCAACTAGTGATCCGATACATCGAATGGCTAGTTTGGAAGAGATCCAATATGACCCAAAAAAAAATTGAGTTTTCAGCGGATTTCAATAGTTTTTGAATGGGATTTTCAGCAGTTTTTCAGTGGATTTACAGGGCCGAAAAGGAGAAAAATGGCAGCATTCTTATGCGCCAGACTGCGCGAAAACCAAAGATTTAGAAACAAGCAAAACGAGGGTGCTATCCTCGACCTGCCCTGCAGTGGTGCAGGGAAGCCACAAGGGGGAAAGCCCCCTTGACCCCCGTCATCCCCCTGAGACAGTCGTTCTTTAAGGAAGAAAATTCTGTGTTTTGGGAAAAGTTGTCATTTTATGATTTTTCCAAGAGAAGGTAAGTAATTCTGATTTGTATAAATGTTATGCAGCTAACAGTTGTGTTACTAACACGTTTGCAAAATCATAGACACCTTCAAGGGCAGTATTCCAGGTAGTGCAGTTTGGTAAAGAAAGTTGTGGTTCAGCCATGAGAACCCATGACGGATATGATGCTCTGGATTCCTACGAGCGTGCGTGAGATGCCATGGGAGAAAATGTCCGAGTTGGAAATGATGATGTTATAACTAGATCTTGTTCTTATTTTATCTGTTCTTTTTGTCCAAATTTTCAACCGTTGGTTTAAAATGATTTTACATTTTATGTTGATTTTAATAATTTTGGACAATCAATAATTTTGGTTGGATTTAATGCTTTTAATGGTTGAATTATTTCATTATTTTAGTTTTAAGGCTTGTATTTTGGGCTTATTAGTTAATATGTACATCTTTAAGGTTTCAAAAACTTATAATAAAAGTTTATTCCAAGTTTTGATTTATAATCTAACTCTCATTTTTGAGTCGTTTGTCAAATATTTTCATGAGGAGATTCCTGTAGCAGCTCTGTTTTCATGTTTTTGTCATTGTCATTGGGAGCACATTACGAGGATATGGAAACAAATTCAGGAAATCCAAAAGATTTTTTTATCCACAACAGACTCATTCACAAAAACCTCTCTCAATTTTACAACAACTGTTATCATTTGAGAGATTCGAATTCATTTTTCTGGCCTATTTTCAGGGTTTGAATTATTTAATAATTTCCTGTTTTAGTCACAAATTTTTAGCACGTATTCCGATCAATTGAAGAGAAATTTTGAAAAACCAAGAGACTTTTTTGTTCATAACATACTCATTTAATAAAACCTCTCTCAGGTTTTGCACAGGTGTCCCGGATCGAGAGATATGAAGGCATCTTTGAGACCCAAATTTTTAGAAATTCGCCAAATTTCCCCAAAATCCAATTTGTTATTTTTGGGTTAATTGTCTTTAAAGATTTTGAGTTATCATGTAACTAATTGATGTAACTGTTTTAAATTTCGACCTAGAAGGTAGTTATGGAACTACTTTACTTTTTTAATGATAAAAGGAAGACAAACATACAGTTTTGGGGTGGGGATTTTTCACTCAAGGAGAGGCTTTTGGAGCTTTGATTTCGCAAGCTAGCACTTATAACTCTTATGTAAGTGGATGACTGTTATTGATTATATATAAACTGATAAGCCCTTTTACCTGTCATGCATTTTCATTTCTGATCTGGTTGATTGCTCAGTCTACAATTTCATTTCTTGTTTAAAGGTTTATTCATGTAAATGCTTGTAGCCTATGGGTGGAATTAGTATTTCATGTGTAATGTTTATGGCTTATTGGGATTTGTTTGATCCCTAGTTTATCCAACTTGCATGATTTAGTTCTGTATTAGCTTGTTGTTGTTTATTTCCTCCTTGATTGATGAAATTTTCAACCAAAACCCTAAAAACCTATTTTACTTAATTTTTTTTTATGAGATTGTGTTGGCTTGTTCTTTAGTAGTCTGAGAACAATTTATGGCACTAACATCTTTGGCGCTGTTGCCGGGGACAAAGCTGAAGTATATCTTCCCTGGGATATCATTATTCATCTAATTTTGAGAGAGGAACAAAGTCAGAAAATCTTTTAGACTACAATTTTTCACCGGTGACTCCAAAATCAAAGATTCCACTCCAAGGAGAATTTTGTTGACATAAAAATGAAGAAGCCAAATGGAAAGACTGGGTATCAGCTTGTTACTTTACTCCATGAGTTTTTGTGCTTAGTCATCAGTTCTTTCATGTCTTTCCCATTGCATGTCAAAAGAATTATTTTCTGTTTTGTCTATTCCAATGATCATAAACCTTCAAGTACATATCCCTCTTTGGAAGAAGAAAATTTGCATTCTTCTTGTTTTATTGATGTTGATCCTATTCCTTCATTTGAAATACATGTGCAACATGATATACATATTCCCATATCTCTTGAAGCTGATTATTCTGGTTATCTTGTAGAGAATAAAGCTAATCTATTACCTTCTACCATCACTGCTGAAACTTGCGAACATCTTGTTGAACCTCATTTTCAACTCACAGATTTTCAGTCTAGACTCAGACAAAAGATGTTTAAACCTCTTAGGCTGCCATCTCTCTTACATCCTTACCCTTCCTACTTTGTTGAATATCTTCCCCATTTTACTGGAAAAGACCATATTACAGCAGAGAAGCATTTAGAATCTTTTCATAATTTCATTGATAATTTTGAAATCATGCATGAGGATGTTGTCATGAGGTTATTTTTGAAATCCTTTGCTAGAGATGTTGGGTTTTGGTTTCGAAATTTAAAAGCTGATTCAATTGGATCGTGATAAGAGTTACATGATGTCTTTTTGAAGTATTGGGGTAAGAATAAATCTTATGATCAATTTCTTTACAAATTTTATAGTTTGAAAAGAGAGAATGATGAGCCAATTACTAAATTTAATTGGAAGTTTCAAAGTTTTTATATCAGTATGCCTCCAGAGATCAGACCTTCAGAAAAAATTGCTATGGTATATTATGTTATGGCTCAACATTCAGATCTTGTCTTTTTCCTGTTAGAAAGGAAATCATCATCTTTTAGACAATTGTTTGAGGATGCAAAAGGAGTGGAGGAGAACTTCCGACCTTGCAAAATGCTTCAAGATCAGGCTCATGTTGAAGATATACACGCTTATGAACATGAAGAAGAACGTAGGTATCATTCAGATTTAAGACAATTTTCTTCATCATTTTCATATTTTCATATGAACAAGGATATAAATGACACTTGTGTTGATTCTTCATATCAGTTTGCTGATTTTTTCGATGATAATATACTTTCAGTGGATTATAGTAGAAATTTCTTAGTTCCTGCTATGAGATTATCATATTATGAAGAAGAAGTTGCTGCTCTTCAACCTCTTACTATTGATATAAGAAATAAATTGTCATTCTTAACTTATGGTCACTTTCAGAATTTTATTTGTCCAAGTTTTAATCAAGGGTTTTATTTAAAGGTTGAGAAGCAGTTTGAAAAGCCCATGGTTTCCATTCTTGATCCAAAGTTTAAAAAGAACAGCAATGGAGAGGAAGAGAATGCTTCACTTTATGATGAATATAATGAAGGCATTGAAGTTTTAAATCAGAAATTTCATGATCCCGTGGCTTCTTGGATGGAGTTGTAACTTTCAAAGGTTACTAATGCTCCAACTTTTGGCATAATTCCTATTTCCAGTCATATGTATCAGCTTCCTACAGACTCTTTATTTCATTTATCACATCTTTTGTAGGTTTTCTCAAACAGTAGCATGCACGGAATTATGATTCTCAGTCAAATGGTTTCTTGGCTTCACTAGAAGTATGATTACACTTGATTGGGTTGTTTCCTCCGTTTAGAAGTAGGAGTAAATAGCAGAATAAGCTCGCTATAAGAGCATGTAGATTCTTTTCAGTATGCTGATTTGTAGCAGTATTTTTTCATTTCAGAGGTATGTGTTCAGAGTTTGAGAAAGTTGCAGAGATTTGGTAAATGACTCCATCACCCAATGAATAAGGCACAAGGTCTATAGGTTCTTGAAGCCTCACAAGGAGGACTTCATCCCGCAGCAAGAGCCAGATGTTATAACTAGATCTTGTTCTTAGTTTATCTATTCTTTTTTTCCTAATTTTCAACCGTTAATTTAAAATGATTTTATATTTTATGTTGATTTTAATAATTTTGGACAATCAATAATTTTAGTTGGATTTAATGCTTTTAATGGTTGAATTATTTCATTATTTTAGTTTTAAGGTTTGTCTTTTGGGCTTATTAGTTAATATGTACATCTTTAAGCTTTCAAAAACTTATAATAAAAGTTTATTCCAATTTTTTTTTCATAATATAACTCTCATTTTTTAGTCCTTTGTCAAATATTTTCATGAGGAGATCCCTGTAGCAGCTCTGTTTTCCTGTTTTTTCATTGTCATTGGGAGCATATTACGAGAAGATGGAAACAAATTCAGGAAAACCAAAAGATATTTTTGTCCACAACAGACTCATTCACAAAAACCTCTCTTAGTTTTGCAACAGCTGTTATCACTTGAGATATTCAAATTCATCTTTGTGGCCTATTTTCAGGGTTTGAATTATTTAATAATTTCCTGTTTTAGTCACAAATTTTCAGCACGTATTCCGATCAATTGAAGAGGAATTTTGAAAAACAAAGAGTGGTTGTTGTTCACAACATACTCATTTAAAAAAACCTCTCTCATTTTTTTCACATGTGTCCTGGATCGAGATATATGAAGGCATCTTTGAGACCCAAATTTTCATAAATTTGCCAAATTTCCCCAAAATCCGATTTGTTATTTTTGGGTTAATTGTCTTTAAAGATTTTGAGTTATCATGTAACTAATTGATGTAACTGTTTCAAATTTCAACTTAGAAGGTATTTATGGAACTACTTTACTTTTGTAATTATAAAAGGAAGACAAACATACAGTTTTGGGGTGGGGATTTTTCACTCAAGGAGAGGCTTTTGGAGCTTTGATTTCTCAAGCTAGCACTTATAACTCTTATGTAAGTGGATGATTGTTATTGATTATATATAAACTGATAAGCCCTTTTACCTATCATGCTTTTTCATTTCTGATCTGGTTGATTGTTCAGTCTACAATTTCATTTCTTGTTTAAAGGTTTATTCATGTAAATACTTGTAGCCTGTGGGTGGAATTAGTATTTCATGTGTAATGTTTATGGCTTATTGGGATGTGTTTGATCCCTAGTTTATCCAACTTGCATGATTCAGTTCTTTATTAGCTTGTTTTTTTTTATTTCCTCCTTGATTGATGAAGTTTTCAAGCAAAACCCTAAAAACCTGTTTTACTTAATTTTATTTTATGAGATTGTGTTGGCTTGTTCTTTAGTAGTTTGAGAACAATTTCTGGCACTAACAGATGACATAGAGTCTAACGGAAGGATATTCCAAGAGACACCGCCAGATATTGCAGCCACCATGAGAAGCTTGATTAAAGCCCAGGAAGAGCAGCATCAATTGAATGTTGCTATGTTGCAAATTTTGACAGACTTGCAAAGAAAGATAGACTCTGGACAGGGTACAGTAAAACCAGAAGGTAGTAAGAGAAGTACCAGGAGAAGAAGAAGGACTTCTAGTAGATCATCTGACTTCGAAGAATCTAGTGGGGATTCAAGCTCTTCTTCTTGCAAGGGAAAGAGAAAGAAGCACCATAGGTATCGCTCTCGGGATGAATTTAAGAAGGCTAAACCTCCTACATTTGATGGTGAGGTAAAGACTGGACAAGAGGCTGAAGCTTGGCTTCTTGGGATAAAGAAGTACTTCCAAGTTCAGGATTATTCGGGAAACATGAAGGCAAGGGTTGCCATATTCAATTTGAATGGAAGAGCATCCATTTGCTGGGAACACTTCAAGCAAGTAAAGAGGATTAGTGAAGGGAGACTTAAGTGGAAATAGTTCAAGAAGTATTTCAAGCAGAAATACCTCTCTGACAGGTATTATGATGACAAGATTAAGGAGTTCCATGAGCTGAGATTGGGAAAACATACCATGGAAGAGTATGCAAATAAGTTCTTGGAATTGTTGAGGTATGTTAGATACATCAAATATGAAAAAGTGAAGGTCCAGCGTTTCCTGAGTGGATTGCCTCAGTCTTACAAAGACAGAATTGAGTTTTATGAACGTAGAACTCTTGAAGAAGTAATAAGGAAGGCTAAGTATTGCTATGAGCAAAGCAAAGGTAAACCTCATTACCATAAGACATGGAAAGACAAGAAGAATGAGAAGTTTGACCAAAGAAAGAAAGGTTTCAAACCTTCTAACTTCAGGAATCAACAGAAGCTGCCATCCCAAGCTGCGAGTAAGCCAGTTGGAGTGATAGGAGAAAAGCCTAAAGATCCACAATAGACTAGTGGACCACTCCAATGTTGGAAATGTGGAGGACCCCACATGCGCAGAAGTTGTCCACTCGAGAATGAGAGTGCAAGGCCAGCTTACAACATTCAAGAAGTAGAAACAGTGGGTTAAGTAGCAAGGGCTGTCCCTAGGATTTATGCAGCACTAGAGGACCACTAGGCAGATCACCAGTCAAATGTGGTTGAAGTTGCAGGTAAGATTGTTGAGCAATCTGTTTCTATTTTGATTGACCCTGGTTCTACTCACAGTTACATTACTCCTAGAGTAGTGGAGATTTGTGCTTTTAAGAAAGTAAAGCATAGAAAATCTTGGTTAGTTCAGCTAGCCACTGGAACTAAGAGAAAGGTTAGTGAAGTGATAGAGAAATGTCCATTGGTCATGAATGGATTGGTCACTTGTGTAGATCTGAATGTTCTACCACTTGGTTCCTATGATGTTCTCATTGGAATGGATTGGTTAGAATCTCACAAGGTAAAGCTTGACTGTTACAATAATACTTTCAAATGCATGGCTGAAGAAGGGAACCCAATAGTGGTAAAAGGTATTCCAAAGGTGATTTTAGTAAGGTATGTTTCAGCAATGCAGTTCAAGAAGTTCTGTAGGAAAGGTTGCCAGTTGTATGCAGCTCATATTTTGGAGGCAATAGGGGATGAAACTCATAGGTTGGAGGACTATCAGGTGTTACAGCAATTCAAGGATGTGTTTCCTGATGAGATTCCAGGGCTTCCTCCAAAGAAGGACATTGATTTCACAATTGAACTTGTGCCAGGAGTAGCACCAGTGTCCAAGACACCCTACAAGATGAGTACACCAGAGATTCTAAAACTGAAGATGCAACTGCAAGAGTTCTTGGAAAAGAAGTATATCAGGCTAAGTGTGTCTCCGTGGGGAGCACTAGTTCTGTTTGTAAAGAAGAAAGATGGTACACTTATGTTGTGTATTGACTACAGACAATTGAACAAAGTTATTATGAAGAATAAATACCCGTTGCCTAGGATTGATGACCTCTTTGATCAAATGAGAGGAGCAAAGGTATTTTCCAAGATTGAATTGAGGTTTGGTTACCATCAGGTGAGAATTAAGGATGAAGACATTTATAAGACAACCTTTAGAACAAGGAATGGACATTATGAGTTTGTGGTGGTACCATTTGGTCTCACAAATGCACCCGCTACATTTATGTGCCTTATGAACAGTGTCTTCAGCAGGTATTTGGAAAAATTTGTTCTTTTTTTCCTTGATGACATTCTTATTTATTCTAAGAATGAAGAAGCGCATGAAGAGCACTTGAGATTGACATTGCAATTGCTCAAGTAGCATCAGCTATATGCAAAGCTGAGCAAGTGTGACTTCTATAGAGATAGAATTCGGTATCTGGGTCACATTATCTCCAAAGAGGGTATATCTATGGACCTTGAAAAGATTGAAGCGATTATGAATTGGCCTACTCCAAGAAATGTGATAGATGTAAGATCTCTTATGGGACTTGCAGGATACTACCGAAGATTCATTGAAGGATTCTCCAAAGTTGCACATGCCATCACTTCTTTGCAAAAGAAGGGGATAAAGTTTGAATGGACATCGAGGTGTGAAAAAAGCTTCCAACAGTATCTTCTCACCAGTGCACCAGTATTGAAAGTTGCAGATCCAGAGAAATATTTTGTGGTGTGTATCGATGCATACAGACAAGGGCTTGGAGGAGTCCTTATGCAAGACAACCACGTGATATGTTATGAGTCAAGAAAGCTAAAGGAGCATGAGAAGAACTATGCCACTCATGATCTAGAGCTTGCAGCCATAGTACATGCCCTCAAGATGTGGAGGCATTACTTGATGGGTAGAAGGTTTGAACTAAGGACAGACCATTGTGGTCTGATGTATCTATTTGATCAGCCTACTCTGAATGCTAGGCAAGCGAGATGGTTGGAGTTTTTATGTGAGTTTGATTTTGAAATCAAGCACATAAATGGAAAGGAGAATAAGGTAGCTGATGCACTGAGTAGGAAGGTGCAGGAAATGCATGTGGCATCTCTTAGTATTTGCCAATCAGATTTGAGGCAACAGATTGTTAATCGTATTGCTGGAGATGAATTGTATGAGCTGGTAAAAGACAAATTGCAGCAGCAAAGTCTTGAGAAGAGGTGTGAGGGATATAAATTGGAAGAAGATGGACTTCTTACTTATAAAGGAAGAATTTATATTCCAAATGTAGCAGAGTTGAGGAGAGTTGTTATGGATGAAATCCATAAAGCTCCGTATTTTGGTCACCCAGGATACCAGAAGACAATTGCTACCGCCAAAAAACAATAATTTTGGCTAGGAATGAAAAATGACATGGCTGAATACATTTCAAGGTGCATGAAATGTCAGCAGATAAAGGTTGAGCATCAACATCCCGTAGGTTTGTTGCAGCCTTTGCCAGTTCCAGAATGGAAATGGGAAGTTATTTCCATGGATTTTATTACGGGATTGCCAATGACTTGGAGACAACATGATTCCATCATGGTTGTGGTAGACAAGTTGACAAAGGCAACACATTTTATACCAGTTAAATCTATGTATAAGATTGATGACATTGCAAAGATATTCATGAAGGAGATTTTCAAATTGAATGGATTGCCTAAGGCAATAGTCTTTGACAGAGATGTCAAGTTCACTTCCAATTTTTGGAAGGGGTTGTTTGTAGATTTGGGTACGAAGCTAAACTTCAGCACTGCATACCATCCTCAGACAGATGGGCAGACAAAGAGAGTTAATCAGGTGCTTGAAGATATGCTTCGCATGTACGTGATGGACAAACCAACCAAGTGGGAAGATTACTTACACTTGGTCGAGTTTGCTTATAACAATGGACAGCAGGCATCCTTGGGGATGAGTCTGTATGAAGCTTTATATGGAAGGAGGTGTAGGACACCAATGACTTGGGATAATCCAGTGGATAGGGTTGTGCTTGGTCCAAAATTGCTCAAGGAAATGGAGCAGGAGGTTGTAAAGATCAGGCAGAATCTGAAAGCAGCACAGGACAGACAGAAAATCTATACAGATAAGCATAGGGTGAACATAGAGTTCAGTGTTGGGGATCATGTTTACCTCGGAGTGAGGGAAAATAAGAGTTCCTTAAAGCTTGGAAGTTGTGCCAAGTTGTCACCAAGATATTGTGGGTTGTTTGAAGTGCTTGAAATATTAGGGCCAGTTGCATATAGACTTGCATTGCCTGCTAGCACTAGAGCTCATAAAGTTTTTCATGTTTCTTTGCTTAAGAAATATGTACATGATCCTAACCATGTGATAAATTGGGATGTGATTCAGGTGGAACCCAAGGGAGAGTTCCAAATCAATCCAATGCGCATCCTGGACAGGAAGGTCACAATGCTCCTGAATCGAGCCATAGGGCAGGTAAAGGTGCAATGGGAGCACTACGGGCCTGAAGAGGCTATGTGGGAGCTGGAGGATGCGATGTAATTGGCACATCCATTTTTGTTCAATTCTGCGGAACACTGAGGCGGTACCAGTGAAGAATTTTGTTCAAATTTTGTAAAGCACTGAGGACAATGATATTGAAGGGGGAGGGGAATGTAACACCCTGGTTTTGACCCCGTTTGAATTAAATGTATATGATGTATATATTGTAATCAATCGTGGTGTGGAGATAAAGGCAAAATCCCCACCATCGATTTAGCGTTTAATGTTCTGGCGATTTAAATCATTGCCGATGGTATATCGTGTTATTCGGCACATTGTAGTTTTGGCATCATGTAAATATGCACTTTAATTAAAATAAACCCCAACCGACTATGTCAATGAAACCATGATGAAAAGGGCATGATTCTCCTAAGGATAGGGAGGGAAATTATTAAACTTTGATCTAATGGGGAAAATCCAAGTGTCAGCTGTTAAACCCATTTAGTTGTCACCCACCCTTTTTACTTACTCACCTTTCCTTGTCTCACTCAGTCAACTACCACATTAAAAACCTCTGATGTTAGTTGGGCAGTTATTGTTGGGCAGTGGTGTGTGGCAGGACTGTTAGTCCTTTCGCACATGCACACTCCACCAGCAGACTCATTCACCCTCACGTGGGCAGGGAAAGCAGCAGGACCCCATTCTTCATTGTTTCCTCATGCAGAGAGTTGGGAGAGCGTTTTCTGGCATTCACGATTTTCCTGTGTATGTGCCATTCACTTTTTGGGTTGTTGTGGGTTCTCATTTATGATTGGGGGTTCCTAGAAATTTTATACTCATGCATAGGATTGGAATTCACCTCCACATGGATTGTTTTTCTTTTCCTCACGTAGCTGAGAAATCGCTGTTGGTTTCCCCATGATTTTGGTTTGCTGTGGGTTCATTTACATTTTTGGGCTTGTTGTGGGTTCTTATGGAGTAATTTTGGCCACGATAGGGCCAAAAATGACTTAGGAATCGAATTTCCCAGTCAGGGCTGTGTATTACCCAAAATTGTCACCTCGGTTGTTTTGTGGTGTTTATTTTCTTTCCCAGAGCTGTGAATTACTTGTTTACTGACTATATGCATTGGTTGGTCTTTGGACTGTGTTGGAGTGGGAATGAAGGCTTGGTATGCTTGATAAACCTGGTGTGTTTGGGAGCCACATAGATAGATCTACAGGGTTGGCTTTCTTCTCCACAACCACTGAATAACACTGGAAGGGAAGTCAGGGCCTGAGGGACTGTGTAGTAGATAAGGGGCCGATTCCTTGTGTTGGGTGTGTGTGGATGTCCTAGAAGTTAGGCTAGTTTTGGTGTAGGTGTCCTTAGCTCTTCAATGAGCCCACCAGCTTAGCATTCAACTTTTCCCAGCTCCCTGATGGCCTGATAAACCCAACTATGTTGGCTTGGCTAATTTGTGTACCTTTAGCTATGTGTGAGCCTGCTTAGTTCCTTATTCCTTGGGGAATCATGCCCAGCTCGGGGGTGGCAGTGTTGCTGAGAGATTAAGGAGCACACTGGCCTATGGTTGGGTGGAACATTGCAGCGACGTAGCTGGTTGCAGGACAATTTCTTCATAAGATAAGTATTCTTGTGTTCAATCTCTGCAATCATATTTGATGTTTAATGAATTATGATGAACATGTTGAATGCCTGAATGTGTGTTTTGCTTCCACTATATGCTGAATAATTATGCATCTCTGCATGTTCTACTTCAAAGCATTTCAGTTTTATGTATGTACATGTTCATGGGGCTAGTTTCCCGGATAGTTAATGGTATGGTAGCGTCCTCTTCACCGGTCGGAGGGTCGGGGACATTACAAATCCTATCTTAGGCATTCAAATTCTCCTATTTGTAACACCATTGCATTACATAGTATTCATTGATTAATGGATGTAATGTTATTCTTCCAATTATTGGTCTCATGAGTGTTTAATTTGCCATGAATTATTTATCAGAGTTTACTGTATTGCTTCTCTCTCTTATGCAATCTTCTTTCACATTTGATTTCATTCAGGCCTGAGCATCCAGCTTAAAAAAATTAAACAAAGTCTATAAGAGTCGAAGGCGACAAATTGTGGACGTCTAGTTGACTGATTGGTTATACTTGTTTAGTCAAATCCAAACGACTAGTTGACATGAATTCGATGGAATGACCGAAATCTCAATGGGAATCGGCCAAAATTGACCTAGTCAAGTTGACTATAACATAATAATTGAAAGTGGTTAGGAAGTTATGGATTTTCATTAATGAGCCTTTGGTTGTATTGCATCTATAAAATATATGTAATGGTCATTAATTGAATCACATAAGTAGTGTGTATCATGATCATGTAATTAAGTGTGATTTGTGGTCTAGCAAGTCATGGTCTAAACACTTGTTTTGAGCGCTTGATTAATAGATTAGTGGTAAGCTTACTAGTTTGTTGATTTTCCCCTAGGAGAGGAGTTTCTAGGTTAATTTATGTGTAATGAATTGAGGCGTTGTGTGCTATTGTCTTATAAATAAATTTTGTTTAAATGTATAAATCAGTTTGCAAACCAATTGTAATCGGTATTAGATCCAACAGTTAGTATCAGGGTTGTATTTGGATACAGGGGGTTGCCTTTGTTGCTAAGGGTTATAGCTTGGTACTAAATCTGGGGAACACATTTTATAGTGGGAGCCTTCCAAAATAATTGATTTATAGTTAGAATGGATAACACATTGAGTATATAAATTGAAAAATTTTAATGGACAAGATTTTGAGCTTTGTAATCTTAAAATGGAGGATCTCCTTGTAGATCGAGAAGAATGGATTGCAGTCGGCCCATGAATGAATCTAATGGGCGTGTCGAAGGAACACTAGTAGAATATCAACATAAAGGAAATGAGTACAATCTAACATTTTTAATAGATTTTGTATTGTTGAATGTATCAGAACAAGACATTGCAAAGAAGCTATGGGAAAAGTTGGGGAACTTGTAACATTCGAAATATCTGGTTACCAAGTTATTTCTTCGAAGAAGCTATATCTTCTAAGGATGGGTGGAGGAAAATATGTCACACAACATCTGAATGCATTCAACACTATGATCAATTAGTTTTTGTTCATGGATATTAAATAACCGAGGAGGAAAAGTGCATCATTTCGTTGTGTTCTTTGCCATTTTTTTGGGATATCTTGGTCGTGGATATTGTAAGTAACAATACCACATTGAAGATCAATGATGTGGTCACATATCTATTGTCAGAAGATATGATATGAAAGAACATGGAAAGTACGATCCATGATGCCTTGATGGTACAAGGTCAACTGGTGGACAGAGGAAAAACAACCTCACGTAGAAGATCAAATTCGAGGGGTAGATCTAAGACAAGATCTCCTGGTCCAGCAATGAAAACCTGCTAGTGATCTGGTAAAGCTGGGAACTTGATTTTGGAGGATCTCAAAAGTTCAAATTTCAAACTCAAAAAATCTCAGCAAAAATAGCATGGTAGCAAAAAGCTTGTCGAGCTGATTCCAACAACATTCGTTTCACTCAAAACAAACTCTGGATAGAAAATTTATTCAGTTATGATGTTTTGACAAGACAAGTATTTTATGTGCATGAGGTGGCCAAAATAAGTGCCGCATGGCACCACTACAAGAGTTCCATGTGGCATGTACAATGCTAACATGGTAGGCTCACATATTTCCACATGGCATGGTAAGGGTGACTTGGAGCGTCTAGGTGAGGACACATGGAAGACAAGTGATGAGGTGGCATGTAATTTTTCATTACATGGCCCTATCAGAAGGTACCACGTGGAATCCCTGACAACGTATTTTAGAGTGAGTTCTACATTATAAAAACTTCTCCATGGTTATCGATCACATGACCTCCCCCACCCCGCTCCAACAAATTAACCAATCGATATACGATGTGAATTGGATTATGGCATGAGAAAATAAAATATTTAAGTTTGAATAAGTTGGAATAGGAAGAAAAGTGGAGGGGGGGGGGGGATCCCGGGACCCAGCCCACGGGGCTCCCAACCCACCACACTACCATGATCCCATGTGCAAGTTCCATGAGGAACAAGTGGGAGGGTCCAATGCTACCCTCGTGGCCTGTGATTCCTGCCACCGAGCTTCCCTCCCACTTGCACTACAATGATTAGCACACTCCATGTGGGGCGTGCCTCCAATTTCAACACATGCTCTAATTAAGACTTTGGTTGTGGGTTCATAAATGGGTTTTGGTTGCAACAAGTTATATTGCTTATGCCAACAAATTATATTATATGGTTTGGATTTCCAATGAATTGTAATGGGTTGTCATATTTAACATATGGTTGGTATAGTTTTTAAATTATAACCAACCATATAATGTAATATTAAAAGAGGAGCCAAATGAATATGCAACCAACCTCTTGGTTGTAGTTATATGTCATATTAAGAAAATAAGTTGTAACTAAAATTATCACATGGAACGTATGAAGGGGTCACTCCAAGTCTATATAAACTGCCAACACCCATTGGGAGGGGAGCTATTCTTTTGGTGGAAGAGAAATTCAGAGATATTTTTGTGAGAGTTGGAGGGTGCTTGGAGAATTTGTCCTCCATATAGTCATTGTTGTGCAAAAGAGAGGAAGGTATTGTCATAGCTTTTGTAAGAATAAGGTGGGGGTATTTGTACTCATTTTTCCCCATATTCACATTCTGTAGCTGTTGGTGCAACCCATTTGTGGATCCAAGCAACGATTTATCTCCACCTCCAAACACCGAGGTATTAATGTATCATTGCCATGCATTTCCATGTACTTTGATTTTATGTTGAGATTCTAAACAGACCTCTCCATTTGAGAAGTGGGTTCGAAAACATAGTCCCTTGGGATGAACTCTGTTATCATATGGTTTCTACATTTTATGTGCGTTGTTTACCTTCCATTCATACAGTGCTTCTTATTTGTTTATGAGCATTGTTTACATTCTATACATGCAATTCATTTTTAAGTCATAGAACAGAAATATCTTGGATCACGTGGTATCAGACCATGGTTCTTTGACATGGATTATGAGTGTGAATGCTCACAAGTTCCAAGCTTAAGGAAGGTGAAAGTGAATTAGTGCCTTACAACCCTGAGATTGGATGTGCACGAAGGAGAAGAAATATGGGAGATGATGATGTTCACTCAGAAATGGAGAAGAGCTTCCACAATATCTTCTACCAGATGGAAGTTAAGGTAGAAAAACTGTTTGCATATTATTAGAAGAGAATGGCAAATAAGAAGCCAAAAGAGGAGGAAAATGCTTCAGTAAACCAAGAAGGTGCAAGGAAATATCCTACTCCTCCATCATCACCATCCTCCTTCAGTTCAACCTCCAATTTGAGTTCTTCATCTTCTCATTATTCTCATCATCCCAAGGCTCCTAAAAAAGAGCCTCCCAAAATACCATTATTGAAGCTTGGCGTGAAGTTTGACTTTCCCGTGTTCAATGGAGAATCAAATGGTGAGAAATTGAACAATTGGATATGGCAGATCGAAGTGTATTGTTGAGTCCAATAGATTGAATAAGAGGAGGTGAAGATTTAGTTGGCATTTATTCGATTGGAAGGCACAACCCTTGTTTGGCGGGAAAGAAAGCTCTAAAAGGTGGTAAACCAATGGGTAATCTCCTTTCTTCATGGTCTAATTTTATATCTAAAAAACTATGATGGATTGGAAGATATTTAAACAAGTAAAGGACAGAGTGTTCAAAATTTTACTGAAGAATTTAGAAAGAAAACACTTGAGTTAAATGGTTCTTTAGATTCTCCTTACACTCTTTTGATGTATATTAGTTCTCTTCACCATTATCTTTTCCATACTTTATTATTGTTGAATCCTACAAGTTTGTATGAAACAAGTGTGCAATATACTCATCTTGAAAGAAGGGGAAAGTATGTACAAGAAGATTCATCCAAGCATTTAGAGGGCCATTTCAAAGGAAAAGGAAAGGATAAAATTACAACTACAAAATAAGAAAGAGAAGAAAGCGCTCCATTGCACTCATTATGAGACACATGGGCATGATGAAGAGCACTGTTGGAAGCTACATCTAGAGGTAAGACCGAAGAAGTTTGGTGGAAAAAGGAAGCAGAAGAATGTTGATACAACTCAACAAGACTTGGGTTCTGACCTATGTGATGAAGAGATGATCACAACAATTGGTTTACAAGGTAATCATTTCTTTCATGTTAGTTCAAGTTCTGCAGTTCCATCTCTTGAAAATGATAGAATAAGAAGTGAATTATTTCATCTAAAGTTGTGTCTAAACATACCAAGATAGATACACTATTTGATTTGGGTTCTTAGGTTAACATGATTTCAGAATCAATTTTCAAGAAGTTGGGTCTAGAGACAAAACTTCATCCCAAGCCTTATCTTCTTGGTTGGGTTTGTGATAATACAAAATTACATGTTGCTAAACAGTGTAGAAAAAGATTTTTCATTGCTTCAAAGTCTATTGATGAGATTGATTTAGATGTTGTGCCTCTTGATATCTGTGGAATTGTATTAGGAATCCCATATCTATATGATCGAAAGGAAATATTCTTTTGTTAGGAGAACAATTACCATCTCACAAAAGATGGGGTGGAATACATTGTGATATCTCACAACATGAAGGATAGCCCATCACTTGTCACTGTAGGTTCAATGAAAAGAGTGGTGAATTCCAACAAGCCCATTGTGCTTGCAGATGTTAAAGCAAAATATCCTGATGAGTCCAATGATGTTTTTGATCCTTGTCCTAAGAATGAAGTGCTTCATATGGGACAAGCCTCTCAATGGTGAGGAAAGCCACAACAATCTTTTGACATCTCAAAAGAGAAAATCAATCCAGCTCCAATATCGACCTTGCCAGATTGTCATCAACCATCCAAGGTGAAGAAATTTTGATTGCAAGACCAGCTACTCTAACTCTTGGGTATTATTTGTATTCTTCCCTTTGTTAATGTACAGGATTATGCTTCTCATATAATTGGGGATTTTGGGATTGTAGTACATTTTTTTTGGATGAGAATCATGCATGTAAAGGGGTGAGTGATGTGCTTTTCTAATCCCACTAATAGAAAATTGGGGTTGCACACACCACTTCATATTTTCTCTCATCCTTGTGGTAGTTTCTTCATGTATTTTGTAAGGGGATTAACTATGTCAAAAGTGGTCCATTTCATTCATAAGATTCAATAGGTACATCAAGAATTCTAGGAGCATTACAAATCCATGTGGGTAGAGAAGTGAGGAAACAATCCCCTCACTTAGATGATGACTATTAAATATTTTGCAGGACCAAAAGCTTCTCAATGGGGAGGAGTGATCTAGGATTATCTAAAAAGGTAAAATTTAAAACTAAAAAATATTAGCAAAACTAGCATGGTCATGAAGAGCTCGTCGATCCTATTCCAACAATGTTTGTTTCACTCAAAATGGACTCTAGACGAAAAAGGTATTCAGTTATGAAGTTTCAGCAAGACATGTATTTTATGTGTAGGAAGTGGAAAAAAGAAGTTCCACGGGGCACCACTGCAAGAGTTTCATGTGGCCTATACAAAGCTAACATGTTAGGATCATAGAGTGCCACATGGCATGGTAAGTGTGACTTGGAACGTCTAGGTGATGACACATGGCAAGAAAGTGATGAGGTGGCATCCGATTTGGCATTGCATGGCCCTATCAGAAGGTGCCATGTGGAATCCCCAGCAACGTATTGTGGAGTGAATTATTCACTATAAAATATTCTCCATGGGGATTTATTACACGACCTCCCCCACTCCACTCCAATGACTTAACCAATAGAGCTACGATGCGACTTGGAACGGGAAAATAAAATATTTAAGTTTGAATAAATTGGAATAGGGAGAAACATTCAAATTTGAACCCTTCCAAATGGTTCTATCTCTTCCTAGAAGTGTAAAGTTAAACTTTCCCTTAAAAAATATTAAAATCTGAATTTTACCCTTCCAATTAAGGACATAATTTATAACAACATTTCAAAAGAAGGGCAACATTAGAAATTATCCATCCATATAAATTTCTCTAGATGTTGAAATTCTTATGCTATAAAGTTTGACACGTCATTCAAAATATTGGAAATATCATAAATTATAATCACTCACTCACTCATGTCATGCACTCACCGCTTAGTTGTGCAAGATGACGAGTGATGACCGACGACTACGAGGCACTGGCCACCTGGATGTGACTCTAAATCCCAAGTCACTTGGGGCTACAATCTAAGGTATGACAATGTGTTAGCGACTATGATTGTAACAACAAAGAACAACTACTAGTCTACTACTAGGCTATAAATGAACCCAAAACCTTGTGCCTACTACCTATATGAACTTGGCTACCAATGTCCACTCATTTTTTACCAAAATGAAATTCAAATGGTCGGTTTGATGAGTCATCCTCTAAAAGACTTGATTTCTCGCATGAATATCATGGACTCGCGACAACTATATAAACAACACTCGATGTCATGCAACTACAAATAATGGCATGCAGCTAGGATCACAAACTGTGCAGAGGTCGATTTATGCAATGATATAGAGAGGTGTCACTGGGCACACGATATGGAGAAACAACGAGTTAGAAAGAAAAATGGACCAAAGAACCACAATGGTTATTAATAAAAAAATTAAAAATTATTTTTGGCTCATTGAAGCATAGTCTTCAATTTGATGGGTGGCATGATCATGATGTAGTCTCCCTCCGTCCTTCCAAACATTTGTGGTTTCTCACAACATTCGTCCTTGGTACTCGCCACCAAAAAACGTATAAAAATTACATGTCTTTACATCGTCTTCTCTTTAAATCCTCACCTCATAGTCATATCTAAGGATTATTATGAATGCACATCCTCACCTCATAGTCATAACTAAATATTATTATGCACACACATCCTCACCTTATAATATCACCGGGGTCAAGGCGCATAAACAACTATAAAATATCAAATGTTTTAAGATGCAAAGAGTAGGAGAAAACTATAAGCAAGTCTTTAATTTACCATATAAGTCTTTAATTGACACTATCAATTGATATTTGACATGTTGGATTGCTTTTATCTTCTCATCATTCCGTACCAATGTAATTGCAAGGCATTCCTTGAAGGTGAAGTCCATAATTTTACATCTTCTTCCTCATTCTCATGCCTTAGATAAGACAAGAAGTAGGGTAGTGGATCACATCAACATGGAAAATGGTTTTGACATATAGGTAGATACATTAGTTGTTTTCATTAAATAACTTAAATTTCCTACCCGTGATTACCAATTCACCGAATCGTGGATTGGTACAAAACACAACAAATTTTATATCATCGAGATCTTAATTACTCACACCAAGAACTTTCTCAAATATAGCCATTAAAAAACTTCTTTTGGTGTTCTGGTTCAATTTAAAAGGAAGATTGTCAAGACTCAGACATGTATTGAGTTGCAAGGCCTAGTTGACTTAGGCTTGATTCCATTTCCCCTCCATCTATACAAAATTTCATGCCCTTGCCCCAATGATGCTAGCATTGCTAACTTGCTTGGTATGCAGGATTTTTCTTAAATGTTTTATGCATTTCCCAATTCCCATCATTGCTACATCTCTCAATCTTGGATGGCTACCCTCTCTCCAATTTGAATAAATTTTTTGGTTGGTTTTATATGTATTTTTTGGTTGTAGGTTTATTATAGGCTCATTTTTCTTAGCGCCTTCCTTTTGTACATAGTTAACAATAAGTAATTATCTCACGGTTCTAGTTTTGTTTAAGTCTATATCTAGTTACAGCATTGTGCACTATGCATAAGATCACACAGATGCTGCAATAGGGTTATTGCATAACCCACGACGCTCCCACCCAACCACACTACCATGAGCGCACGAGCAAGTTTCACGAGGACCAAGTGGGAGGGGCCAAGGCCACCCTCGTGGCTTTTGGTTCCAACCATCGTGCTTCCCTCCCACTTGCACTACAATGGTTAACACACTCCACATGGGGCACACCTCGAATTTCAACACATGTTCTAATTAAGACTTTGATTATGGGTTCATAAATGGGTTTTGGTTGCTACAAGTTATATTGGTTATGCCAACTAATTATATGATATGGTTTGGATTTCCAATGAATTGTAATGGGTTGTCATATTTACCATATGGTTGGTATAGTTTTTAAATTATAACCAACCATATGGTTGGGAAATTAAAAGGGGAGCCCAACGAATATGCAACCAAACTCTTGGTTGTAGTTATATGCCATACTAAGCAAATACGTTGTAACTAAGAGGATCACATGGAACATATGAAGGGGTTGCTCCATAATTTTTTGAGAGTTGGAGAGTGCTTGGAGACTTTGTTCTCCATATAGCCATTGTTTTGCAAAAAAGAGGAAGGTATTGTTTTAGCTTTTGTAAGAAGAAGGTGGGGGTATTTGTACTCATTTTACGTTGTCTTTGCATTTTGCAGTTGCTGGTGCAACCCATTTGTGGATGCAGGCAATGGTTTCTCTCCATCTCCAAACACTAAGGTATCGATGTATCATTTCCATGTACTTTGATTTTATGTTGAGATTATAAACTAACCTCTCCATTTGAGAAGTGAGTTCGAAAATGTAGTCCCTTGGGATAAACTTTGTTATCATATGGTGTCTACTTTTTATGTGCATTATTTACCTTCCATTGTTGGGGCGTGCACCTTAACGGTCCCTAATTTTGGTAACTCCGCGGTTCTTGTGGAAGTTTGTAAGCGGAGTTACGACTCAAAATAGTCTTAGGGGTGTCGGGTTGAGTCAAAAGTTCTTTTTTTTGTAATAAACCCATGGTTTAAGTCTAGGGTTTAGGGTTCGGGGTGCCCATGGTTTTGTAATAAGTGCACTATAAATAAGCACTCTTGTAAAGAATTCAGGTTAGGATTTTGATGTAAGATGTATTGATGCGAAGCTAAGGCTATTGTGTAAGAAAAGGTTAAGTCCTAGCTGTGTGCGTGGACGACCTCTGTAGCTGTGTGTGCAGAGGGTTTTGGGTGATTAAGGAAATATGCAGCTGTGTGCGCAGAGGCCTACAGCTGTGTGCACGACTTTGAGGACTTGAAGGGATCTGCAGCTGAGTGAGCAGATCAGAACTGTGGTTTTTGTAGAAAGATTGAATAAAACATAGTTTTGTGGACGTAACCCCTACACTGGGGGTGAACCACGTTATATCTTGTGTCGTGGTTCTGTGTGCTGTTCCGTTTTGTTTCTTTCATGCATTAATATCTATATATATCTGATAAGTAAATATCACTGATATATAATAACTTCGCTGTGAATTCCCAGTAAAGGGTTGCGCAAGGCACTGTTTGTTTATCTAACCGCGAAGCTCAATAAGTGAATGTTAAGTTCTGTGATTTATGTTTATAATGTGTTAAAAGCTAAAGGTACAGTAATATCCCTCTTCTGCTTGCAGAAACCTGGTTCTGCGGCACCCCATAGCTGTTTCGAGTGAGACTGCAACTTGTTCGCAGGTTGTTGCCAAAAGGGCCAACACTGTGGGTCTTTTGTTGGTGCGAAGTTAAAGGTATAAAACCCGGGTTTTCCCTATAGCCCAAAATCCATTCATATGGTGCTTCTTATGTGTTTATGAGCATTGTTCACATTCTTTGCATGCAATTCATTTTTAAGCCATAGAACAGAAAGATATTGGATCAACACTATAAACAAAATTGTAAGTCGATGGAAGTCAAGAAAGGAAAATGGTTTGAAGAAGATCAATAGAATGATAGTAAGTCTTTGCAAGAATAAAAAGGTGATGTGTATTTGGCCTCCATTAGTGCACAGTGGAATCATGACTCTAAGTTGATCGAATTTGGTGCATCATATCATATGGCACCTCATAGAGAGTGGTTTTGTGAGTATGAGAAGATCGATGGTGGTGATATACTACTAGTCAGATGAGGTAAAGTTTAACTAAAAATCAAAGACAAACTAATAGGAACACTTCCAAGAGTACTGCATATCATAGGTTTGGATCGAAACCTAATCTCGATAAGTAAGATGGGGAATGAAGGTGTGTAGTTTGTATTTGAGAAAGATACGTGCACGATGGTGTGAGGAACAATAGTATTGATGAGAGGAGTTTGGACTAGAACATTATACAAGCTATTGGGAAGAACAAACACTAATGAAATTTCTAATGTGGTTTGTCTCCCGTCTGATGATATTTTTTATTGTCTATTCGACTCAACTATGTTGGCATTAGTCGATGGGACACATAAGAGAGAAAGGAATTCATGCTATCCATATAAAAAGTATGGTCGAAGGTATCCCTGATTGTTCTGAAAAAGTCGACTTATGTGAACGTTATGTTTATGGTAAACAAAGTTGTGTAAGGTTATCATCTAGTCCTTTTAGGGCCAAGGGAATACTAGAGATAATACATAGTGATGTGTTTGAGCTTTTTTCGACCCATTCACTAGGAGAATCTCAATATTACGTTTATTTCATAGATGAATTTTCCATAATGACATGGTTGTATTTTCTAAGGAAGAAACCTGAGGTCTTTGAGAAGTTTCAAGAGTTCAAAGCTCTTGTGGAGAATCAAACTAGTAAAAGGATCAAGGTATCAAGAATTGATAACAAAACATAATTATGTGGAAAAATGTTCAACCAGTTCTTTGGACAAGACGCTATAGATCGACAAAACACAACTCCCTGCATTCCTCAACATAATAGAGTTACAGAAAGGATGGAGAAAATGTTGATGGAGAAAGCGATGATTATTCTCAATAGATTAGGCACTACACAAGAATTATGGGTAGAGGTAGTTAACATGGCATGTTACTTGGTGATTAGGTTTTCGCCAACATATTTGGTCAACAAAACTCCAAATGAGGTATGGGATAGTAAGAATCCCTCTTTTACACATCTTAGAGTGTTTGGGCGTGAGGCCTTTATACATATCTCAAAGGAGAAAAGAAATAAACTCAACATCAAGTTGGAGAAGTTCATTTTCATTGCGTAGTAGGATGGAGTGAACGGGTATAAGTTATGGAACCCAATGACAAGGAAGGTAGTTTATAGTAGACATGTGATATTTAGGGAAATTGAAGGTACTTCCACAGATGAATAGGTTAAAAGAGAAAAAGGAACAAGAAAAGAAAGCGTTTGAAACGAATGACAAAAGTATGGATTTAGGTGAGTCAACTGAATCCAACGAAGGGGTGGAACATCATACTTCAGATGTTAGGAGGTTTTTTCAAGAAAGGTACAATCTACTATATTTCCACTATACTTTTGTGTTATCTGCTATAAAATACGATCCCAAGTCAATAAAAGAAGAAATCAACTCAATAGAGAGAAAACTCTGGAAAAGGTCCATGAAAGAGGAAATGTACTCCTTGAAGAAGAATGAAACATGGGATCTAGTTGCATTACTCGTCAATAGTAAGTGGGTGTTCAAGAAAAATTTAAATGCATCAGGTCAAGTCAAGTAGTACAAGGCTCGAAATTAGTGAAAGGATATTCCCAAGTCAAGGGAGTCGACTTTGGTGAGATTTTTTCACTTTTTTCTAATCTAACTGATGTATTTAGTTGCAACATTTGATCTTGAGATAGAAAATATGGATGTGAAGACGACATTTCTTCATGGTGATCTTGAAGAAGAAATAAATGTAAAGCAGCTTGAAGGTCTTATAGTGGAAGAAGAAAATTAGATGGTATGGAAGATCAAGAAGTCTCTCTACAGTCTAAAACAATCACCTAGAATGTAGTATCACAAGTTTTGCATGCATATCTAGTAGCGGGGTTTTGTGAGAAATCACAATGATTACTATGAGTATGGTGAGAAATTCAGTGGTCATTTCTTATATGTATTTTTATATGTTGAAAACATGCATTTGATAAAGGAGGTGATACTGTAGTTAAAGTTTGACATGAAGGATATTGGAGTGACAAATTTATTTCTTTGAATGGAAATAAGAAGAGATCGAGTAGGTAGAAGACTCTGATTAAGTCGAAGGAAATATTTTGAGACAGTTCTGAAACGTTTCAACATGTAGGATAGTAGAACGATCAAGATTCATATTCTTGTGGGAGTCAATATATTTGTTAAACAATGTCCTAAGACACAACAATAAATATAGTACATGTTACATGTGCCCTATGCTAATGCTATAGGTAGTCTAATGTATGTTATGGTCTACACATGACCTGATATTTCCCATGCAGTGGGAATATTGAGTAGGTACATGTTGACACCTAAAAAGGAGCATTGGACCACAGTTATGAGAGTATTTAGGTATCTAAGTGTATTTAACATATTATGCAATATGTTATGGAGGAGAGCCTGAGGACAATAAATAAATCAATGTACATGGATTTGTTGATTTCGACTGGGATATAAACATCAACCATAGTGTTATAACTAGATCTTGTTCTTAGTTTATCTGTTCTTTTTGTCCCAATTTTCAACCGTTGGTTTAAAATGATTTTACATTTTATGTTGATTTTAAGAACTTTTGACAATCAGTATTTTTGTTGGATTTAATGCTTTTAAGGGTTGGATTATTTCATTAATTTAGTTTTAAGGTTTGTCTTTTGGGCTTATTAGTTAATATGTATATATTTAAGCTTTCAAAAACTTATAATAAAAGTTTATTCCAAGTTTTCTTTATAATCTAACCCTCATTTTTTAGTCCTTTGTCAAATATTTTCATGAGGAGATTCCTGTACCAACTCTGTTTTTCATGTTTTTGTCATTATCATTGTGAGCAGATTACGAGGTGATGGAAATGAATTATAGAAAACCAAAATAGGTTTTTATCCAAAACAGACTCATTCAAAAAAAACTCTCTCAGTTTTGCAACAAATATTATCGTTTGAGAGATTCGAATTCATCTTTGTGGCCTATTTTCACGGTTTGAATTATTTAATAATTTCATGTTTTAGTCACAAATTCCCAGAAAGTATTCCGATCAATTGAAGGGGAATTTTTAAAAACCAAGAGAGGTTTTTGTTCATGACATACTCATTTAAAAAAACCTCTCTCAGTTTTTATACAGGTGTTCAGGATCGAGAGATATGAAGGCATCTTTGAGACCCAAATTTTCAGAAATTCGCCAAATTTCCCCAAATTCGATTTGTTATTTTTGGGTTAATTGTCTTTAAAGATTTTGAGTTATCATGTAACTAATTGATGTAACTATTTCAAATTTCAACCTAGAAGGTATTTATGGAACTAATTTACCTTTGTAATGATAAAAGGAAGACAAACATACAGTTTTGTGGTGGGATTTTTCACTCAAGGAGAGGCTTTTGGAGCTTTGATTTCTCAAGCTAGCATTTATAACTCTTATGTAAGTGGATGACTGTTATTGATTATATATAAACTGATAAGCCCTTTTACCTATCATGTTTTTTCATTTCTGATCTGGTTGATTGCTCAGTCTACAATTCCATTTCCTATTTAAAGGTTTATTCATGTAAATGTTTGTAGCCTGTGGGTGGAATTAGTATTTCACGTGTAATGTTTATGACTTATTGGGATGTGTTTGATCCCCAATTTATCCAACTTGCATGATTCAGTTCTGTATTAGCTTGTGGATGTTTATTTCCTCCTTGCTGATGAAGTTTTTAAAACCATAAACCAAAACCCTAAAACCTATTTTATTTAATTTTACTTTTGAGATTGTGTTGGCTTGTTCTTTAGTAGTCTGAGAACAATTTCTGGCACTAACATCTTTGGCGCTGTTGCTGGGGACGAAGCTGAAGTATATCTTCCCTGGGATATCATTATTCATCTGATTTTGAGAGGTGAACAAAGTCAGAAAATATTTTAGACTACAATTTTTCACCAGCGACTCCACGATTAAAGATTCCACTGCAAGGAGAATTTTGTAGACAAAAAAATGAAGAAGCCAAATGGAAAGACTGGGTATCAGCTCTTTACTTTTCTCCATGAGGTTTTGTTCTTATTCATCAGTTCTTTCCTCTCTTTTCCATTGCATGTCAAAATAATTATTTTTTGTTTTGTCTATTCCGATGATCATAAACCTTCAAGTTCATATCCCTGTTTGGAAGAAGAAAGTCTGTCTTTTTCTTGTTTTATTGATGTTGATCCTATTCATTCATTTGAAATACATGTGCAACATGATATACATATACCCATATCTCTTGAAACTGATTATTCTAGTCATCTTGTAGAGAATAAAACTGATCTATTACCTTCTACCATCATTGCTGAAACTTGCGAACAGCTTGTTGAACCTCATTTTCAACTCACAGATTTTCAGTCTAGACTCAGACAGAAGATGTTTAAACCTCTTAGGATGCCATCTCTCTTACATCCTTACCCTTCCTACTTTGTTGAATATCTTCCCCATTTTACTGGAAAAGACCATATTACAGCAGGGAAGCATTTAGGATCTTTTCATAATTTCATTGATAATTTTGAAATCATGCATGAGAATGTTGTCATGAGGTTATTTTCGAAATCCTTTGCTGGAGATGTTGGGTTTTGGTTCTGAAATTTAAAAGTTGATTCAATTGGATCATGGGAAGAGTTACATGATGTATTTTTGAAGTATTAGGGTAAGAATAAATCTTATGATCAATTTCTTTCCGAATTTTATAGTTTGAAAAGGGAGAATGATGAGCCAATTACTAAATTTAATTGGAGGTTTCAAAGTTTTTATATCAGTATGCCTACAGAGATCAAACCTTCAGAAAAACTTGCTATGGTATATTATGTTATGGCTCAACATTCAGATCTTTATCTTTTTCCTGTTAGAAAGGAAATCATCATCTTTAAGACAATTGTTTGAGGATGCAAAAGGAGTGTAGGAGAACATCCGAGTTTGCAAAATGCTTCGAGATCAGACTCATGTTGAAGATATACAAGCTTATGAACAAGAAGAAGAACGTAGGTATCATTCAAATTTAAGACAGTTTTCTTCATCATTTTCATATGAACAAGGATATAAATGATGCTTGTGTTGATTCTTCATATCAATTTGCTAACTTTTTCAATGATAATATACTTTCAGAGGATTATAGTAGAAATTTCCTAGTTCCTGCTATGAGATTATCATGTTATGAAGAAGACGTTGCTGCTCTTCAACCTCTTACTATTGATATAAGAAATAAGTTGCCATTCTTGACTTATGGTCACATTTAGAATTTTATTTGTTCAAGTTTTGATCAAGGGTTTTATTTAAAGGTCGAGAAGCAATTTGAAGAGCCCTTGGTTTCCATTCTTGAGCCAAAGTTTAAAAAGAACAACAATGGAGAGGAAGAGAATGCTTCACTTTATGATGAATATAATGAATAAATTGAAGTTTTAAATTGGAAATTTCATGATCCCGTGGCTTCTTGGATGGAGTGGTATTTTTCAAAGGTTTCTAATGCTCCAACTTTTGGCATGCTTCCTATTTCCAGTCATAAGTATCAGCTGCCTACAGACTCTTTATTGCATTTATCACATCTTTTGTGGGTTTTCTCAAATAGTAGCGTGCATGGAATTATGATTCTCATTCAAATGGTTTCTTGGCTTCACTGGAAGTATGATTACACTTGATTGGGTTGTTTCCTCCGATTAGAAGTAGGAGTAAATAGCATAATAAGCTCTCTATACGAGAATGTAAATTCTTTTTAGTATGCTGGTTTGTAGCAGTAATTTGTCATTTCAGAGGTATGTGTTCAGAGTTTGAGAAAGTTGCAGAGATTTGGTAAATGACTCCATCATCCAATGAATAAGGCACAAGGTCTACAGGTTCTTGAAGCCTCACAAGGAGGACTTCATCCTGCAGCAAGAACCAGATGTTATAACTAGATCTTATTCTTAGTTTATTTGTTCTTTTTGTCCTAATTTTCAACCGTTGGTTTAAAATGATTTTACATTTTATGTTGATTTTAAGAACTTTTGACAATCAGTCATTTTTGTTGGATTTAATGCTTTTAATGGTTGAATTATTTCATTAATTTAGTTTTAAGGTTTGTGTTTTGGGATTATTAGTTAATATGTATATCTTTAAGCTTTCAAAAACTTATAATAAAAGTTTATTCCAAGTTTTTTTAATAATCTAACCCTCATTTTTTAGTCCTTTGTCAAATATTTTCATGAGGAGATTCCTGTAGCAGCTCTGTTTTTCCTGTTTTGGTCATTGTCATTGGGAGCAGATTACGAGCTGATGTAAATGAATTCTGGAAAAACAAAAGAGGTTTTTGTTCACAACAAACTCATTCAGAAAAACCTCTCTCATTTTTGCAACAGCTATTATTGTTTGAGATATTTGAATTCATCTTTGTGTCCTATTTTCAGGGTTTGAATTATTTAATAATTTCCGGTTTTAGTCACAAATTTCCAGAACGTATTCCGATCAATTGAAGGGTAATTTTTAAAAACCAAGAGATTTTTTTGTTCATAACACACTCATTTAAAAAAACCTCTCTTAGTTTTTACACAAGTGTCCAGGATCGAGAGATATGAAGGCGTGTTTGAGACCCAAATTTTCAAAAATTCGTCAAATTTCCCCAAATTCGATTTGTTATTTTTGGGTTAATTGTCTTTAAATATTTTGAGTTATCATGTAGC
Organism: Pseudotsuga menziesii; assembly: GCA_001517045.1. Classification (NCBI taxonomy): domain Eukaryota; kingdom Viridiplantae; phylum Streptophyta; class Pinopsida; order Pinales; family Pinaceae; genus Pseudotsuga; species Pseudotsuga menziesii. The sequence goes on along the minus strand of LPNX010174215.1, from coordinate 1,005,788 downwards.
TAATTGATGTAACTGTTTCAAATTTTGACCTAGAAGGTAGTTATGGAACTACTTTACCTTTGTAATGATAAAAGGAAGACAAACATACAATTTTGTGGTGGGATTTTTCACTCAAGGAGAGGCTTTTGGAGCTTTGATTTCTCAAGCTAGCATTGATAACTCTTATGTCAGTAAATGACTGTTATTGATTATATATAAACTGATAAGCCATTTCACCTGTCATGCTTTTTCATTTCTGATCTGGTTGATTGCTCAGTCTACAATTTCATTTCATGTTTAAAGGTTTATTCATGTAAATGCTTGTAGCCTGTGGGTGGAATTAGTATTTCACGTGTAATGTTTATGTCTTATTGGGATGTGTTTGATTCCCATTTTATCCAACTTGCATGATTCAGTTCTTTATTACCTTGTGGATGTTTACTTCCGCCTTGCTGATGAAGTTTTTAAAACCATAAACCAAAACCCTAAAACCTATTTTATTTAATTTTACTTTTGAGATTGTGTTGGCTTGTTCTTTTATAGTCTGAGAACAATTTTTGGCACTAACACATAGAAAATTGACCAATGGCCACAGTAGTCAGTTGGATGAGTAGAAATAAGTTGGTCATTGCACTATCGACTGTTGAGGCTGAATACATGGAAGCCACTCATGCATGTAAGGAAGTTGTTTGGTTGCAAATATTGTGTTCAAATGTTGGGTTTGGACAACATGTTTTTAAGTTGTATTGTGATAGTCAAAGTTCAATTTTCCTTGCAAAGAACCCAACATATCATTCAAAGACAAAGCACATTGATTTCCAATACCATTTTGTGAGAGAGATGGTGGAGAACCATAAGGTGTTATTGGAAAAGGTATACATAGTGAAGAATGTTGTAGACTCATTAACCAAGTTGGTAAGCACATACAAGTTTTCCAAGTGTAGGGAAATAATGGGCTTGTCAGTCCTGCTTAAGTGAACGAAAGTTTGAAATATCCTATTTATGCAAAGAAGACAACAAGTGGGAGAGTGTTGGGAATGTTATATTCTTTGCATGTAAATGCACTGGCAAAGTCGTTGGAATAAGTCATGTAGAGTCAGAAGAGACAGAATGTGGAATTTTGGTCGACTGATCGACTGGGATTGTTGCTTTGTTCAAGGAAAATGACTGATTGACGAGAAGTTGATGGAATGATCGGAAGCTTAATGAGAAATTGACCAAATCTAGCCCAGTCAAGTCGACTGTAACAGAATAACCGAAACTGGTTAGGAAGTTATGTATTGACATTACTGAGCAGTTAGTTGTATTGCATCTATAAATTAGATGTAATGGGAATGCATTGAAGTACAAAAGTAGTGTGTAGAATGATCATGTAATGAAGTGTGATTTGTGGTCTAGAAAGTTATGGTTGTAAACAAATGTTTTGAGTGTTTGATTAATTGATATAGGAGGATCTCCAAATGGGTCAAATTTTCAAACTCATAAAAATACAATGGAACCATAATCAACGTGTAGATATCGTTGATTCGATTCCAACAACGTTTGTTTCACTCAAAACGAACTCTGTATGGAAAATTTATGATGTTTTGCAATTTCGGCTAAATAATGTTTTTTGTGCAGAATTGGGAAAAAAGAAGGCCATGTGGCACCACTGAAATGGTAAAACGTGGAATCCATACAATTGTACATTGATGATGTGGAAACCCCTCATGACGACACATGTCCTATATGGCGCTAATGTGGCAAGTCTCCAGAAGAGACACATGTCATAATATGATTGATCCATAGGTGGCATGGCATTTTCAGGTGATGACACATGGAATAGGATGAGTGATTGGACAACAACGTGGACCAATGAGGGCATGACACATGTCACCCCAAATTTGGCCAAAATTGGACCAAAAACTAGTTTGCACTCCACAGGAGTTGAACCCATGAAAAAAAAAATTTAAGTTTAACTTCAACATGTTTTACCATTAACATGAATTATGGAGCACATGGTTGTTAAAAACTTTGAATAAGGTTTTTTTTTAGACTAGGGGAATCGACAGCTGGGGCTGGGCTGGTACTCATGTGACACAGGGTCCGGGGATCCATCCTCGCCACCACTATACCACTAGGTTCCCCACAACAACCTACAATCCATGGGACATAGGTAAACCCGGGTGGGATTTGAACTCGTGGCCTCCTTTACAACAAGTGGCTTCATATCAAGTGATGCCAATGAGCCACACCCATGTAGGATTATTTATATAAGGGTTTTAAAAGTGGGTTATGGTTTGTTTTTAAACCATATATTCCTTATGCTAATGCATATTTAAAACATCCAAACTAACTTTGGTTAAATTTAAAAGTGGGTTTTAACTATTTGTTATTATTTAGCACACGGAATGCGATTATTTGTTAATAGTTGGCCAAACTATAATTATGATGGGGATAAAACCATGTATTTTATTACCCAATTATGTAATTGGTAGTTAGTAACAAATCATGTTATTAAAGGGGTCACCTAAAGTTATATAATCCCCCCATCTTCCTTTGTAAGGGATCATCTCATTCTTTGTGGAGGAAGCTAATTTTCTTGGTGGGGATCCACTTTTTGGTGGATAAATCTTAGAGAAATCCAAGGTGGGGTGAGTCTTGGAGAAGTGTTGGAGAGAGTTTGGGGGGTGCTTGGAGACTTTGTCCTTCGTATATCCATTTTTGTGCAAAAGAGAGGAAGTTGTTGTATATTTTGTAAAAAGAAGGTGGAGGTATTTGTATCCATTTCGTAGTTGTTGGTATAACCCCTTTGTGGATTCAAGCTATTACTTCTCTCCAAACACCAAGGTATCAACGTATCAAAGCCATATTTTCCATGTATTTGATATTTTTTCTGAGATTATAAACAAATGGCCTCCCCATTGAAGAGCAGGACCGAAGGCGTATTCCCCTAGGGACGAACTCCGTTATCAAGTAGTTCTTGTATTATTTTATGGTGCATGCGTATTTTATGCGTTTCTTCCTTTTATGTGCAAATTCATACATTCATGCTCTTTTTAAACTAACAAACCAATGATAAGTCTATGATTACAAAAGATCATAATCATTAATGGATGAGCAATAAGCTCATTGGTTTGTTTGTTTTCCGTTGGGAGAGGGGTTTCCAAGGTAATTTCTTTGTAATGTATTGATGTGTTGTGTGTCATTGTCTTATGTATAAATTGTGTTTAGCTATATAAATCAATTTGTAAACCTATTGTAATTGGTATTAGAACCAACACACTTATGAATATCTCAACAAAGTAAAAGTACGTAAATAATATGAACTTCGACAAAATGTTCATTAGCCATTACTCTTACAACATTTTCTCTATAGAAACTCACCAACAAGAAAAATATCACACAAAAACTAGAGTATAACATGGCTTTCTATACACCCTAAATTTTAGTATCCCTTAAAAGAAGAAACCAATGTTTCACAATACACAATAAGTGTTGTATTTGTATTGAATCAAGCTAAAGAATAGTGGGATTTAACTCAAAAAATTTATCACAAGCTAAGATCAACTATTATAGACACCTAGGAAGGAGATGATTTTTCATATTAATCAGCCTAATATTTAAGAAAGCAACCACTTGATATAAGCATATAATATATTCAACCATCTCATTTGGAAATCTAAGAAATCCATTAGCAAATTGGTTTAGTTTACTAGTTGGCATTCAACTAGAGTTCTCATGTTCTTAATGTAGGTGTGTTGTGCATAGAGAATGAATGCTATTTTTTCAAAATATCCTCACTTTTGTTTGACTATTGAATCCCTTCAGTGACTCATAACCACTAATAAAGTTCCATTCTTTTACTACACTATGTGATATGGGTTTTTATATGAGCTCAATCACCTATGTGTTTCAAACCAATTTGAAAGATTGTGCTTAGGGAGGGTCATTCCCTCCTCTTATGAGGTCCACTTCAACATTTATAAAACAATAAAACACACTCAGTGGTACTCATGTTGGTCATCCTTGTAAAAATAAGTAGAGGAATTCATTCACATTTTCTCCTTGTGTACTCATTCCAATAGCTCTAATTGAAAGATTGAATTATATTAGTGTTTGTTTGTTCCCTTGATACAATGGGAGTCCACCTCCATGGACTTAATTAATACTTTCCCACAACTCGAACATGTCTACAAATTTTTCATGGTTGTCTTCATACCTTATCTCAACTCTATTGATGCCCTTTTGAT
>LPNX010174215.1:964174-1001173 GCA_001517045.1 Pseudotsuga menziesii | reverse complement strand
AAAGCAACATTTTCATCGATCTCCCAGTGATTTAACCAAGACCTGGTATCTTTATACCACCCACGCTTGAGCCTTAAGTGGTTTTGGCTGGAGTTTAAATCTATTTTAGGGAGTCTATGGTCTCCCGTGTTATTGATTTTGTTCTTGTATAACAGGAGTCTAATCATAGCTAGGCTCTCGATGGGGGAAAGACCCACTTCTATAAGGAGAATAGGATAGGGTGTATTGTTTTTTATTTTGAGGTTATAAGTTATAAAACGCTTCTGGATTTGCTCGATCTTTCTCCAGGATTCTCTAGAGATGCTGCAACCCCAAACCTCACACCCATACAAGATGACAGGAGTGACTAGAGTTTCAAAAAGGAGCTTCTTTTTATCCCACATCATGAGGTTTGCAGCTTTACAGTTATTTTCAAGACCAAACTAAGCTTTCCACCCTCCGTTAATCCTTTTCTTAATGCTATAGTTCCAGTTGAGCTTGTGATGAATATCAATTCCTAGGTACTTGTAAGAAGACACTTCCTCCAAGTTGCTATTGTCATACATAAAATCAGCATATGTATCATTCTTGGATTTGATAATCATAACTTTTGTTTTGTCAGTGTTAACAGTCATACCCATGTTAGAGCAGAAATCTTTGAGGAGTCGAAGCTGCTTATCAAGATCAGAGGAACACCTTGCCATAAGGACAATATCGTCAGCATAAATAAGAAGGATGATGACTATTCCAGCTAAGATCGTACCAGCACAACCTGCTTCTTCTAAACAACCCTCTAACTTATCAATGTAAATGCCAAAAAAGGTAGGGGAGAGGGGGCAACCTTGCTTAACTCCGATATTACACTTAATATCTTTCGACCACCCCTCATTGCTTTTAAACTTGGCAATTACATTCTCGTAGAGCCTTATCGCAACAGCTATCAGCTCGAAAGGAACCTTAAGCTCTTTATAATTAGCATGTTAAGACATGTTTTGGGATACCACTCACCATATTATCTAACCACAATTCCAAATTCCTCAAACACTTGTTCCGTCATTATGAAATACCTCAGTTATTAGTTAGTTGCAAATCTCCACTTCATTTCATCCTCAAAGTGATGGTCATACACTAATATAAAAAAAAAACATTATTCCATTCTATTCTTGTCTATCACTGTTGCAACAAGCAATGGGATATGCACCTTCACATTATTTCCCACAACTACAATTAAGTGCTTAATGCATCTACATGGAATTATCCCTTTGAGGTATGTTACCGGGTCTAATGTCACATGCATCTACAAGGAATTCTTCCTTTGAGGCATGTTGCCAGGTCTAATGTTTGGTCCTTTATGAATATCAATTGCTCTTGTTCTACCATCCATGTCCCACACATATGATGAAATTAAAGTTTCTTATTTTGTCTAAAATTTGACCGATACACAATATTTCATAGAGACACAACCAATACATAATATTTCACAGATAACATTACATCCTTCATCATTTATAGGTTAAATACCATTTGTGTCTATACTTGAATAAGTAACAATCCATGAATAAACAACACTGAACCAATATGGGATCCAATGCCTTTCACCTAGACCTACAAGCCCAACTTGGAATCCATGATATTGTAATTTCAATTAGATGACATTATACGTGATCCATGACATTTGGAAGATGAGGTTCTTGTTACTCATCTCAAAGAAACTATTCCATATCTTCAACCTCCTTTATCCAAGAACAATTCATCTTAAGTTTAAACCAAAATCTCTAGGAAAAAATAGACAATCACCTAACAATTATCTCCTATTTGTTCATATCAATTACACATTTGCCCCTTAATGGACTATGTACATAACCCTTATCTATTATTTTAGTGTAATCTAAATCAAGAAACCCATAAAATTAAATGTTGGATGGACAATTTTACACCATTAAACCAAAGTCTCATTGACATAATAAAGTATTATTTTACCAAAAAGTTTAAATTTACCCATGTATAACATTAGTATACTCTCTACTCTCCAAGGAAAGAAACTAAAACTAAAGTCTATTTTCAAGGTTGTCATGTGTCATTAATTATAAAGAGAGAAAATTTTAGTATTATAACAAAAGTGAGAAATTTTAGTATCATAATAAAACATTGGAGAATTTCCAAAGTTTAAAATGAGCCTCCTAAAAGATATAATAAAATATTATAAGTTATTCATTTTGCAAGAAAAATAAATTTACAACACCAATTAAATCAATATAAATATGATTAAGTCAATTTAAAAAAAATATTTTAAAAATAAAAATAATAAAAAAATCCAAAATTAATATGAATTAAGAAAAAATACTTTTAATAATAAATATATTAATCATAAAATAATATTATATAATAAATATTAATAATATAAAACATTTTATATGAATAATGTTATAACCTCCACAATCATTTTTAGATATTTTTGGAATTGGGATATAAGGTGAATTCATTTATCATTTGAAAAAGGAAGATATTCGTATTTATTAACAAAATGAGTTATATTAAAAAAATATTAATATATATTTACTAAATATGGGATCTATTCTAAAAATATATATAATATTAATGTATTTAATATTAGTTTGAGTTGTGAATATAATTTATCTCATAATCCATATTATGAATATCTATATATGATTTGGAATATAATATAGGACAATATTATGGATATCTTTATATATGATTTGGAATATAATATAGGACAATATTATGAATATCTCTATATATGATTTGAAATATAATATAGGATAATCAATATACTAATTTTGACCATATTATAAATATCTCTATATATGATTTGGAATATAAAATAGTACAAGCAATGTACTAATTTTGACTTATTATTTGAATTTAGTATTTTTTTTATTCATTTTTGAAATTTGGATATTAGGTGAATTTATTTATTATTTAAAAACATATTATTTGAATTTAGTATTTTTGTATTTATTTTTGGAATTTAGATATGAGGTGAATTCATTTATTATTTAAAAAACAAAATATTCTTAATAAGATGGTTTATATTTCAAAAATAAAATGAATATTAATTTGAGGTTGTAAATATAATTTATCTCAAAATCAATATTATGAATACTTATTTACTTTTTTTATATTTTGAAATATAATTTAATTGAGTAAGTTTTAAAAGTATTTAATTATAGGGAGAACAATATTCAACATGCAGCAGAATAATAAACAGGTTTTAAGATCCAACGACCCACAGTGCAGCCGTCGCAGCATTTATTACTCTACTACATGTAAAATATTTTTTGCCTTATTATAGAGTCCAGTACAATGTTATAATTTTTTTCATTATAAGTATTTGATGTAAGTTGTCATACTTAAACTATGAGTTGTTATGTACTATTAAACGGTCATACCTAACTATGAGTTGTTATGTACAATTTAGATGTGACAAATAATAATTTTAAATTCAAACCATGTCAACTCAACCATAAAGGATGATGTCATCTTCTCAAATGTAATTGTTTTTTTAAGTTGATTTTTATAGTATTTTTTAAGGCTCATTTTAGACCTCAAAATTATCCTCATAAATTATAGGTATATTTTTACAATTATGTCTATAAATTTTATTTTAATAATACTTTTTATCAATACCTTTTGGGTTCCCGAAACTAACTATACTTTCATAAAAGAAGGGTTCTTGAAGTAGGTGAAATATAATTAAAATATAACAAAAGTAAGATAAATGTTTGCAATTTGATAAATATATATAGCTAAATTTCAATAATTAAACATGAATGAGGTAATCTTCATTTAAAAAGATTAATTGAGCAAATTTATTTTAAAATCATTGTATTTAATGTATAATTGTGTGTCTTTGCTAGTGGGATGTGGGATAGGGTGATACAAATAACATTTTATAAAAACAAATATTTTTTATTAAATATCATGGAGTACTTAGCCATTTAAAATGTAAAAGTGATATACATAGTAGGTTCAAAGCTCCTCACATATCAAACACAATTGATTACCAATCTCTAAAAAATTTAAATTTCATGGAGCCATTTGTCCAACCATGTTAAAATGTAATTGTGGTTTAAAATGTAAGGTAAATATCCCAACATATCACACACAATCAATTATCTATCCAAAAAATAACCATCAAGTCATGTGTGTAAATCATGTATTCTATATCTTCTAATATGTGTAAGAGTTATTCCAAAAGACATCATCCACCCACTTGTACAAATCAATGTGATCTATCAATTATTCTTATGTGTAGAGGATCCATCCACTCTACAATGTGTGTAAATGGTGAGGTATTGATCCTTTTACTATTACATTGGGTGTAAATAGGGCGTTCAATGAAATCTTCATATGCGTATGGAAGTTGGGGTGATCCATCTACCTTTTTTGTGTATAAGTCATGATGATCCATCAACTCTTTTGTGTTTTTATACATAGACAATCCATAAACTCTTATAGTATGTGTAAGTGTGTATGATCCATCAACTCTAAAGTGTGTAAATTGTGTGTGTAAATGGGGTGTCCATCCTCTTTTCTTGTATGTCTAAGTGATGTTGATTCGACTCTATTATATGTGTATAAATGGGGGTAACCCATCAACTCTTCTTGTTTGCGTAAGTGGGAGCCATCCCTCGACTCTTTTGTTTGTGTAAATGAATCGAGCCATCCAATGTACACAATTTCTTGATTGTGAGTGGTGTTGATCCATGAACTTCTTCTATGTGAGTAAATGGGGTAATCCATTAATTCTTCTAGTATGTGTAGTAGTGGTGATCCATGAACTCTTTTGTGTGTGTAAATCGAGTGATCCTTTCTTGCATGTTTAAGTGGCATTGATTTATTAACTCATTTGTGTGTTTGAATGTGAATAGTCCATCAACCCTTTTAATATGTGTAATTGGACAAATAAATCAACTCTTCTATGTGTATGTAAATGGGTTGATCCATTCACTTTTCTTGTGTGTGTTAGTGGTATTGATCCATTAAATCTTTTGTGTGTAAATGTGAGTAATCCATAAGCCCTTTTATTGTCACTCCATCAACTCTTTTGTGTGTGTAAATGAGGTGATCCATCCACTTTTCTTGTGTGTGTGTGCAAGTAGCATTGATCATCAAGTCCTTTATGCCTTGAAATGGGGTAATCTATAAACTCACTATATGTTAGAAGTAGTGATCCATAAAAAAATTTATGAATGAGATGATCCATCTACTTTTTTTTTTGCCACTGATACAAAAACTCTTCTTGTGTGTGTAATTGGAGGTGATCCATTAGTGTTTCCACTGTGTAAGTAATGTTTTTGTAAATGGAGGGTTTCTATAACTTTTCTAGTATGTGTAAGAGGAGATGATATATAAACTCTTCTCTAGAGTGATCCATCCATTTCTTGTATGTGTAAGTGGTGTTTCTTCATCAACTTTCTTTAATCTATGTAAATGGAGGTGATCAATTACTACTTCCTTTGTGTATAAGTTAATGTTCCTCTTTATATAAGTTAATGCTCCTCTTTTTTTATCTATGTAAATGAAGGTGATCAATTACTACTTCCGTTGTGTATAAGTTAATGTTCCTCTTTATATAAGTAAATTTTATCTATCAACTTTCTTTATGAGTAAGCTAAAAAGATTTACCAACTTTTTTTATATGTTTAAGTGAGAGTCATCCACCATTTCTTCATACATTTTAAATGAAGCCTTAAAAGTAAAAACAATCTAATTCTAAAATTATGTATAAATAGTGATCATCCATTAACACTTCATATATGTATAAGTGGATATTCCCCTCTCTTTTATATAAATGAGATGGAATCAATGCAGTGGTCAATCAACTCTTTGATTCAATGACTCTTCAGGTATGTTTAAATAAGGTGATCCATCAAGAAAGGGCCTTTAAAAAAAATTGCAGTTCTGAAGCAAATTTGTTGGTGGTATGGATACCGAGGGTGCAGTTTCTGAAGTAAATTTGTTGTTGGTATGGATACAGATTACGATAGTTTTATTGCTCTTTTTTGAAGGCTTTCCAGAAGCTTTTCTTGATGATAGACTTGATTTAGGATCTGAAAGTGTTGAGAGATTAAAACTTTCATCACAGGTTTTCTCTCTTCCAAAACTGTAAATAGTTTTTGATTTCTTGTTTAAGACACATTATGGTTCGGTTGTAGTCAGTGATAGATAGACTCTTATGATAGAATTGATGTATAGGACGCTATGTTATATGATTTTCAGTCAGGTTAAGGTGTCGAAAAAGTTCCAAACTGATCAGTGTCTTGTATGTACACTTGACTCCCAAGTTTTTCCTATGTTAAAAAAAAAAAAGTGATTTAAAAAATTATAAATCTAAACAATTCATTAACTACGTAAAAAACAAAGAAACGTTCATCTATACCTGCAAAAGCATCGAAATTTCTATATATTTATGGCGTTCAAAATATTCAACTCAAACCTTCCTAAACCATGGGTTAGGTTTGTCTCTGTTACTAAACAGTTAGTGCAAACCTCGAGGCAATGGTAATGTCAACGCCAAAGTTTAAGTTTAGCGCTACAAACATTTAATCTATCTGACAGAGAAAGCTACGCCTTGAAAATCGTGGGAACAGAGATACCATCTATTCATTCCAGGCTCCCATTCCCACTCCCACGCAGTTAAGCTCACGCCTCTGATGAAATATTCCATGGTTGCCGACCAGAAGGTATGGCAGCAGACTAACAAATCTGAATGTATGTATAAATGTGGCGAATTGAAAAAGCCAAAGAGCACATTGTGGACTATATATACAGTGAAAATACATTGTTCAGGCATCGACCCATATGCATATTATGATCCAGATATTCATTCATTCTCAGGTGGCACAACAGTATACATGTACATGACAAGCTACCAAAACAAAGAATTCCATTGAGGGGAAAGGTCTGCCATACATATACAATGTAAATATGTTGCCTTCCATACATAGAATAGATTACAGCGTATGTTGGTAATAAGGTCCTTTCATGGCATCCCACCTTCAAAAACAAAACTGGCCTCAGTTACCCAAAACTGAAGGCAGCAGCCATGAAAGCTACAGACTCTATCAATAAGTAACTTAATAACTAGAACTCTGCTCCAAAACATATCTGAATGTATGCATAAATGTGGCAAAATGAAAAAGCCAAAGAGTACATTGTGGACTATATATACAGTGAAAATACATTGTTCAGGCATTGACCCATACGCATATTATGATCCAGATATTCATTCATTCTCAGGTGGCACAGCAGTATACATGTACATGACAAACTACCAAAACAAAGAACAAAGAATTCCATTTAGGGGGAAGGTCTGCCATACATATACAATGTAAATATGTTTCCTTCCATACATAGAATAGATTACAGCGTATGTTGGTAATAAGGTCCTTTCATGGCATCCCACCTTCAAAAACAAAACTGGCCTCAATTCCCCAAAACTGAAGGCAGCAGCCATGAAAGCTACAGACTCTATCAATAAGCAACTAGAACTCTGCTCCAAAACATATAAACTTTACAAGCAGTTGTGCCATTGATTAATCCCTTGTTCTTGGTCAGCTTACAGACAAACAGACATTGGAATATATTGGTGAGAAGATAGCTGTTACAAACATATATTTCTCTAGCTGGGATGCTCAAGGAAGTCTAGGAAAGGCAGGCTTGGCTGGGGTGCCATTGTGATGAAGAGGATCAGGCCCTGTTGGGACCTGTCTTGCAGAAGCTGTTGTCATTCCCCCATCTTCTCTTGTCAAACTAGAAGCCTGCAGAGAAGCATTGACCTTGTGCTTTCCCAGAAGGACTTCCTGCACACTTGTCCTCTGTCCCATCTGCAAAAAGCCCAAGAATAAAATAAGAACATAAAACACAGCTCAAACAAAGCCCTAAATCCTAGCCCCTAGCTAAACCCTAAACAGTGCTTACCAGTTTCCTCCGTGGACTTACTACAGACAGCTGCTGCATCTCTGTACTCTTCATGGGCTCTACTACATTTAGGACATCTGTACAATTCATACCCAATAATCCATATTACAATCAAAACTACAGCATGGATACCGTTCATACCCCAATAATCCATATTACAATCAAAACGACAATATGAATACCATTAATACCCCAATAATCCATATTACAATAAAAACTAGAATACCACAATTTATACAGAGCTGAGCAGGCATTACTATTATGCAAAATCATAAAACTGAGACCATATATTTCATTTCATTCACCTCTAGACTCTAGTTATGAAGCTGGGCCTTAATATCCCAATAATCCATATTGCAATCAAAACTAGAGCATGAATACCACAATTTAACAGAGCTGAGCAGGCATTACTATTATGCAAAATCATAAAACTGAGACCATTTATTTCATTTCATTCACCTCTAGTTATGAACCTAGGCCTCAATCCCTGCACAAATGAATTAGCAGGAAAGAGCACCATTACTGTCATGAAAACAAAATGTATTCTCAACATTAATCCTGCTGCAGCCATGTTGAGCTCTGTAATGAATTAAACCTGCTAGTAACTTGAGAGAGCAGATGATAAGGGACCTGCAGAAGAAAGGAACTTGTTGGTTGGCCTCTAATGGTGAAGATTCATGAATATTATATGGAAGGGGAATATATGATGATAATTATCATATTGAATGAATGGAGGAGAAGGAATCGTGAGGGGTGGCGGCGGTGGTGATGGCGTGAATGAATGAATTGATGTCTGCATTGCCTCCTCTCCACTCTCTCTCTCTCACACACGTACGTGTGTTGTGGCAGGCAATCCCACTCACTCCCCCACCAACCATGAGCTGAGCCGAGCTGAGCTGGTTTAAAGAAACAGGTAACATCCTATCAATATCAATGATGTTCGCACATATTATTCGACACGCCTGGAGTGAGAAGGAACAGCCCAACGCGGATGAGATCGAGATACGTAGATCCAGCACGCGACTTATGGGATTACTGTGTACATTTTCGAGGAAATGAGCTGTGTGAGCGAGATTCCATTCCCTGTTTCACATGAGACGACACGCAGGCCTTTATCATTTACTCATACTTCCAATCATTGCTTCTTTGAATTAGTGCCTGCAATCTCCTCGGCCTCCAGCGTCATATGATCGAATCAGCTTTTTTCACGATTAGAAATGCCAGGATCTCTTCAGGTTAAATATCTACCATATCTTTCCAATAATGAAAGTTGTCGTTGGAGTCCTCCAGGGTATATTTTCATTAATTGTGGATTCATGGGTAATGGTATATTTTGTTATACATGGGAATTTTCAGTGTTGTCCTCATGTATGTGTTTTCCAAAATGGTATATGATCAGTAAATTTATGTGAAGATTTTAATTGGTACGAGGATTATGTGGAGCTGAGGAAAAACATAAACCTATTTGATTAATTTTAGCATTTTTAGTTGGCAAATCACTTTTTTTATAAAGTACTTTTAGTACTTTTCGTTGGCAAATAAATCATTATATATATATATTTAGTTGACCCTGTTTTTTTCTTGAGCAAATCAACAACGACAAACTTTTGCAACCACTAATTTTCATTAACCACAAGTAAATTTTTTTATTTATTTTTTATGTTTGCATAAAGTGTTCATTTGTTTCTCATCAACAATAAAGTACTAATTATAAATGCATTCATTTTCCTTGTGTCGTGTTTATCATATTTCTTACTATAAAGATGGTCTTCCAAGAAGGAACTACTAACCATACACAGTTTTTTTTTTTTGATTATCAAATGGAGAATCATTAATCTTATGCGTTGGGTCTAGGGAAAGATAAGCATAATTAATTAGAATTATGTCCAAGTATGAAAAGAGTCAGGTCGCAAGAAGGAAAAATGAGCCGCGGCAAAAGTAGTCGCGGAGGGAAGGACAGGGTAGAAGAAGTAGTAAGGGAAAAAGACGTGATAGAGGAGGAGCAGAAGAATACAAAGAAAAAAGAGCTAAGGAAAGAAGCAGCCAAAGAGGAAGTTGCTGCAACAAAAGAAGAGAGTCTGTGACGAAGAGAAGCCATGACAGAAGGAAAGGATGCGACAAGGAAGGATGTGACAAAGTTAACCATGTCAGAAGACGTGCAGTGGCGTAACGGCTGGGAAATGACAGTTCGAAAAGATTGTGGGTACAAGGTCGACTAGAGTTAGCGAAAGCCGAACGTATGAAATCATCTTTGTAAGTCGTGTCGTTAGTGCCTACTGACATGTGTCGATAGAATAGGAAATACAACATGTTGGCTAACTGTATGAAGTCGGTTGAAAGCGACATGTAAGAGTCTATAAAAGGAGGAACCTAAGCTGTATGTGGGTTAGCTCCTGGTCAGTTAGCTCCAACTCATGTGTTAGCTTATGTAAGTTGTGTTGGATGTTACATTTCCAAGTGTGTTGAGTCATAGAGAGGATTTGAAGAATTTGCAGCTGAGTGCCCAGAAGTGTAGAAAGGTTGAGTCGATCCAGGCTGTGTGCGAATCATCAGTAGATTCAAGTAGAGAAAGAGTAGTGACAGACAACCAGAGAGCATGAGAGGAGGAATAAGTCTGTATAGATAAGAAAGAAAGACCTAGAACAGAGTCTGGAGCTTAGTGTGAAGACGAAAGGGTGCCATATATTTCTCATGCTAGATGAAGAGCGCCTTTTTGGTTTTCCCCAGATGGGTTTCCACGTTTGATACTGTGTCAAATGTGTGAGTGATGAATGTGCTTGAGTCTCATATATATGTTACCGTGAATGTGTCCTTTTGTATTTGCTTATGAATGGATTTATATGTATTTGTCGCACTATTATCGTTGTATGTATCTATGTTGCATCGGGTTTGTTGTTATAATACCTATGGATGGACAAGTTGTATCGCAACTTAACTGTGTATAATAAGTATAAAGACCCCACCCATCAGCTTTTGTCGAGCACCTTGGTATAATACCAAGGGACAAGAAATCCCCCACCCAACTGCGGAAACCTGGTTCTTGCAGTTACCCATAGAAAGATATCTTAGGTGAGATTGCATCTGCGTCGTAGGTGCTACCGACTGAACCTTGCTATGTCGGGTCGATATATTGGGCTTTGTTGCGCGCCAAGGAGGGACTGAACCTGGGTCCAAGGGAAGATGACACCAAGAAATGGTTCTGTTGTTGAGACCCATGAATCATTTAGGAGAGGGATATGTTGTGGCATTTGACAAAGGATGAAATCCAAGACTGGGTGGATTTCAAAGCATTAGAGTTTTCACAAGAAGAGAGTAAAGGATATCGGTTGAATCCAACAGAGTGTTTGGGCCGATATCTGTACACAGATATTCACGAGATTTTCTTTTCCGAATTTCCTATTATGTTGCATGAGTGGTTGTCAAAGTTGGCAACCCAACAAATAAAATTTCAAGGCGGAGAACTGAAGAAGTGGAATCCTCAGTTGATTCAACGGCTGAAAAGTGTTAGCAACCCTGTGTCAAGGGCTGTTGATTTTTGGGTGGATAACATTTTGCAAGGATATATTACTGAGTTTCTTTTCAACACAATAACCTCATATAGTGAGGCAGAGATAAACATTTTCCAAGGACCCTGCGGAAGATATTTTCAATCCTTGAAAACTTGGATAAAGTTGCTCGTATGCGAAAAAGGAATCTTACGAATGTGACAGTTGAGAACTGTGCGCAGAAGGGTGGATATGTCGCATTAGAACTGTGTGAAAAATGGTGCAAACTAAGTTGAGATGTTTCCTGGAGATAGTAGAACTGAACTAGAGGCTGGATATTTGAGAAGTGGAAGAAGATTTCGGGTCGGGAAAGAGAAGAAAGACTGTTACAGGAAAATGAATTTTTAGTACGACTAGAGGAGAAGACTACAAGATTGCATCGCACATGGATGAAGGTTCTTGTGATGAAGAAGAAGAATGTCAATCGATATCCGAAGGAGAAGAAGAATCAGCAGAAACTCCAAGACCAAAACATGAGTACGGTACACCTACAACACCGCTCACATCATCAGAGGTAAGATCTAAAAACTCATCTCCAAGAAGAGTTGTCAATACTAGTAATACTAACACTGTGAATAGTGGACAAGGGAGTTCAACTACTCAAAAAAATTTCCCAAGTGTATCAGGATCCAACATAATGGCTGGAACTGACATTAAGTTGCCGATATTTAATGGAAATGGGTTGGAAGACCCATAGCAACATTGGTTTCTCTGTGAATTCGTGGAATGTGTGACATATCCAATATGAAGACATAAAGAAAGCATAAATGGTCACGACTCTACGAGGTTGTCCGCTAGACTTGTACATGAATTTTTATATAGTTCCAGTAGGACTTGCACATAAAACGCTCGACCATATTTGAGTCGGAATGATAGATGAGTTCAGAAAGCCGAAATCTGAGTTGCAATACATTACAGAGATTAAAGAAATCAAGAAGTTACCAACAGAGTCTGTCTGGGATTTTGACTAGAGATTCAAGACATTAATGACAGAAGTAAGCTTCCAGATGTCAGATGTACAACATAAGGAATGGTTCATTGTCGTATTGTTTCCACACATTCGGGTTCCATTGATGCAACATAGGATTGTGTCGCAAACAGAAGCTCTAGAAATAGCAATGAAGTTAGAATCCTCGCCGATTGGAGAAACAGGTGCCAGAATGATGTAGATTCAGTCACAACTGGCTAACCTTACGCTACAACACCAGGACATAAAAAAAGAAAAGAGGTTCAAGAAGAGCTATGGTGTACAAGATGTAGAACAGAAGGACACCATAAAGATAATTGTCTGACACTCATGAACAATGTCATAGCAAGAGCGCCAAACTCGATAAACACCCAAGGGATTCCTTGGTGTAGAATATGTCAGACTAGAGGCCATCGATCGAAAGAATGTTTGTATTTGTAGAAGATTTTAAGTACACTAGCTAGTTTGTTTGTAAATTTGTAGGACATGATGAGAAAGGTTGCATAGAATTCCAGCTGCTGCAAGAGAAGACGGTGGATACCTACTTGATGAAGAATGATGAGCATATGCAAGTTGAATGAGCTCAAGCTCAATACCATCCTGCTCAATATCTACCAACACAATTTCAACAGTCGCAATATCCTCAGCCGCAGTATCAGCAGAATCAATATTCGTTGCAGCAACACTACCCTCAACCTAGGGGGGGTGGAAATTTTTGAGGCCGAGGACAACAACAACAAGGAGGAGGAGGATTTGGTTGAGGACAAGGCCAAGTCGTATGTTATAACTGTGGACAACTAGGACACTTTGATCGAGGTTGTGCAAATCCTGCGAAGACCTGTTCGTATTGTAAAGCATTTGATCATACTATCGAACAGTGTCCATAATTGATTGCGAAGTGGCAAGCTTGAACTGTGGAAAATACAAACCCTGTGCAGAATCCCATTCTGAATCCTAACCAGAACATCCAGATCATTTCTGTTGATCGAAGAGAAGCAAAAATTGATGTCGTCACAAGGGGAGGTGTTGCGATTGGAGCAGAGCAAGGCACACAACATGGACAACCGCAGGTGCGATCGACAACACAAAAGAAAGTATAGTTCGACGCCCAGAAAGAGAAGGAAGTATTCTTTGTCGTTCGACTGGAATTTGTAGACACAAACCAAGCATCGACATCTGGATAAGTAAGAGAAATGCTAGAAAGGTTTGATCAAATACTCCGGAAGCAACCGACGAGAAAGGTTAGTAAGCTCAAAGAATTTTTCAAAATTTTCTTAGCACTAATCCATGATAAAGACGATGTCGTGGAATTGAAAACACTCATAGAAGAGACTACAGAAGAGTTAACCATGTCGGGAAAATATTAAAAGCTAGTCACGAGTTGTGGATGACTGCGTAGATAGGAGACTATGACATGGATTATATCATTTTATATCTGGGATTTGATGTCAATATATTTACAAGGAAGACATGGGAAAGCATGAACAAGCCACGAATAGATTGATATACCATTCAATTAAGTCTAGGAAATCAGTTAACGGTTCTACCCATTGGCCTACTGACTCAAGTACCTATTGAGGTAGAAGGCATGATAACATATGCATATTTTTAAGTGATTGGCATTGTCCATGATACAAACCCATATCCTACACTTTTAAGCATCAACTAGGAAATAGACAACCATACCATCATAAGTTTCAAGCAAAGAATATTGTCATTTGAAGTTTCATAGATAAGAGTGGTCGCACCAATTGATCCGCTAGAAGGACAGAGATATGTTGAACCAGTGAACAGTGAAGGACAATGTGATTACCTGGATCATATATATAATATTATGTCCTCTTGAGATGACTATATAAATCCAACAACTAATGGAAATTTGTGTTGGAGGAGTGTTAGCTCCTGTACATCTGATTCCGGTGAAGCATTAGAAAATTGGCAGAATCAGATGCACGAAGTCTCCATGAGAAGATACACAATAATTACAATATATGTGCTACATATAGGAGTTGATGTGAGTGAGATACCTACATATGAAGGTTTTCCTAACCTTATATATTTTCTAGAAGAATTTGAAGAAAAAGTTACAGAATCACTGCGATTGTCCACCTTGGACTTTGTGCTGAAATCTATGCCCACTAGATTGTGGGGTACACATAAACAATCTATCTCTGAATGGCCATAATGTAGAAGATTGTTGGAGATCATGTTTGGAGAAGAGATAATTTATACTGGTCGCAAAGATATCGGATTGACAAATACTGTCAAACATATTGAGCATTGTTGCATGACATGGCAGGAATATCCGCGACAAGAATGGGTTCATCACTTCATAAATACATTGGACATGATACAAAGGAATTGGTATACATCTGTTGAACTATGATGAGCCTAATCTTGAGTGGGAAGAACTAGCCAATAGTTTCACACATACATTCGAGTTTGTAAGTGATCATCCAGCAATTGATGTTGCAACTCAAGTAATGAAAAATAATATATTTGAAGAAATCCATGTCGCAGTGACAAATTTCCATAAATGTAGCACACCAATCCATCATTGGATGGAGTTCTACAATGTGACAGGAGAACTGGACGGTGATGATTGGATCGACATAAACATACTTGAGTCAGAAGGTATGCATGCAATGGAGGTATTTGGTATTTCTAGTAACCAATTTTCGAGTCCACTCAAAATCAAGAAAGTTAATATTGGCTCGTTTGAAAATCCAAAGTTTTCCAATATTGGAGATTATTGGGATGAAGAGACTGTAGGAAATATCACTGATTTATTGCATGAGTTTCAGGATCTGTTCCCTACCATATTTCATAGATGAAGGGAATAGTCGAAGATCTCAGCGAAATGAAATACCTTTAAGGCCCGACGCAAAATCGATCAAGTAGCGACCATACCAATTGAATCCATGATACAAAGAAAAGGTCAAGGACAAATTGGACTGAATGTTAGAGGTAGGTGTTATAGAACATGTCGAGGAATCAAAATGGATTAGTCTAATAGTAGTCCAGGACAAAAATACCTTAGGCAGAGTAAGAATTTGTGTCGACCTGAGAAAATTGAATGATTGTTGCTTAATGACCCATTTCTAACTCCATTTATATATGAAGTGTTGGAGAGTGTCAGATGGCATGAACTGTACTCGTTCACTGATGGATTTTCTAGCTACCTTCGGATCAGGATTGCAAAGGAATACCAACACAAGACTAATTTTGCGACGAAGTGGGGATGTTTCCAATATACGATAATGCCCTTTGGACTTAAGAATGCTCCTATGTTTTTTTCCAGAATTGTAGTAGCTTCCTTTAAATATTTCATAAACAATCTTCTTGAAGTCTACTTCGATGATTGGGCAATATTTGGGCTCATAAAAGACCATATTGAGAGCCTTAGAATGATGCTAGAACAATGTCATCAGTATCAAATTTCACTCAATTTGGAGAAATGTATCTTTTGCACCTCGTTTGGAGTCTTGTTGGTCCATGTGCTCTGTCGCAATGGAATTTTGGTCGACCCGACCAAAGTTGCAATCATTCTCAACCTACCACCACCTACTATAGTCAAATAGTTGAGAGAAGCACTGAGACACACTTGATAATATAAAAATTTTATTAAGGATATGTGAAGGTGACTGCTCCGATGGAAAAGATTTTGAAAAAAGATGCTAAGCTTCAATGGACAGAGAGTCTGGTCACATTGAAAACCAAGATGGCTACTACGCCAATACTAGAAAAAGGGGTTTCATGTTCATGTCGACGCATCGTCTGTTGTAAGCAAGAATATTTCACCTTCTACGGACAGAAGTTGTTCCTCTGGTCTGAATGGTTCAGATCCAGAACAAATGAACGACAAAGGATGAAGACCCTCCCTGGATATCATAGATACCTGGAATTCCTACTTTGACAGTAAACCTGTGTACCTGCAATTAGATTAAACATGCAAACACATCAAAGCTACCAGCACATAATCTATTAATCCATGTCAGTGACTAAGGAATCCAACAACATTTACATGTGAAATCAAACAACAACAGAAATGTGGGACGGAAATCAGCTTTGCATTAGAATAAAATGGAGAAGTTTACAACTAATTAAGCCTTAGTGTTGACATGCATCTCCATGAAACCAACACTTCATCCCCATAAGATCCAACTTATCTCTCTATGCTCTCCAATGGCTTGGGCCAAGTGGTCAATCCAACAGCATAACAATACCTCTATAGTTCCCCCCTCAACCATGGACATGAGCTTGTATTTATAAGGCTCAATGGATAGGAATGGTTGAGATATTTGTGGATGAGGTGGACTCTAAGATCCTATGATGGGGGATCTCGAGGTCAACTGACCCACAATGTTAGGGATAAGAGAGGACACGAGGCTCATGATCTAGAAGCCTCGAGAAACCTATTTTTTTTCCCATTTTACCCAGGGTACCGCCTTTTGCCTCTTATGACAGAGTGGTTCAGGTTAAAAACGCTTATGGGTCAAAGGCTATAAGCGGTGGCACCGCTTATGGTAAACAAGGTACAGGTGGTGCGAGCAAGGTACCGCTAATGGATAATGAGGAAAGCGCGGTGCTGAGTCTTTTTATGAAAGATTAACAATCAACATGGGTTTTCTCTCCCAAGTGTTGGGATTTAAGGGAAAATATGTAAGTCAAAGGTCTTATCACATGGTGGCGACAGGATTTTGGTATAACAGGATGCCCCCCAAAGCATGAGTCTTAGAGGGATACGATAAATGAGAGCTTTGAGAGAACAAGTCGTCGCTACGAGGTGAAAATGTCGGCTCGATCGGAGCATGTAGTCAAGGAGGCATCCGTAGTACATCAATATTTTTGACTCATAGACACAAGTAACCAACTCATGGCTGCAGACCAATACAAGGCAGATCCATGGGAGGAATAAACAAGCATGGCTACTAGAATATAGCGTAGACCCATGTGATAGAGGACTCAAACTTGGACATAGCTACCAGGCATACAATGTAGATCTATGTCATCCAGACGCAAATTTGAGCATAGCCATGACCATACAAATGTGGATCCATGCTAGATATACACAACTCCATCGCAACCTAGGGAAAAGCAATGAGAGCTTTAAACAAATACCCAGGGTCTTCCTCTCGTCTTCCACAAAGTATGATTCTATCCATGTGATTACAATGATCTGAAGTCGAATATGGTAGAAATCACTTGATTACCGACCAATAATGTGAACCATTAACAAGTATGAAGGAGATCGCCATTGATGCCAATGATTCCCGAGGTACCCTAGTACAATCCACTGAGTGCGAATAGATGTCCTAATGTCGAACATCCAATCGATTCCGTTGATCAAAGGCCAAAGATGTGAACCTATGTCGAGAGCAAGAGAATCTATCATTAAGGCATACATATCTCAAGGTACTTAAGTTTTTGTTTCTAAGACTATTTCCCGGATGATGAGCTGATGTCGACGGGAATAATCTCGTCGAAGGAGGGCCATGATGAGTCCCACATCGACGACATGAAACTTGGAACATAGTTATGGAATGATGTGAATGTAGTAACCATAGGACTGACTCAAAAGTACTGACATAGAAATTGTTTTGATTGCAGAGGTAAACTTCTTCAACTTCCCTTTGAACATCGAGAGACATGACACAAGACTTGGCAGCATGACTAGACGGGACAGACACACAATGTGAAAGTGGACAATGCATTCTTTTGAAAGACTCAAAGGAGTGGCATGACTCATGAAATTGGATCATCACGGAGATCAGTTGAATACCCAATTGACTGACATGATGTGCAGACAAGTGCCATGTTCAAAGGTAATGACAAACTACTGCCATTTATTTGCAAAATGATTCCCTTCCCATTTCCCCCATCATGATCGATGAGTGCCTCTTTTCAGTTTTACGAGTTCAAAGAGGGTAACAAACACTTGGTATAGCTTGTCTGAAGACAAGTCCAGACTCATGTGTTTTACGAACCTGAGAGAGGAGGGGTTCGTTCCCAAAACGGATCTATCAATGTTTAATTTAACGAGTCCAATGAAAGAAAACTCGGTATCATTCAGTTTAGAGAGTCTGAACGATTATGGAAGAAGACTCTGGAGAGGTCATTTTTCGTATGATTTAGTCTCTAAGGCCCGAAAAAGTGTAAAATCATACCTTATAGAACTCTCCCAGTCATGATTGGATGGGTTGTTCCTTTTTCGTAAATAGTCTATCCGAACAAAAAAATAACC
The DNA here is from genome assembly GCA_001517045.1 of Pseudotsuga menziesii. Taxonomy (NCBI): domain Eukaryota; kingdom Viridiplantae; phylum Streptophyta; class Pinopsida; order Pinales; family Pinaceae; genus Pseudotsuga; species Pseudotsuga menziesii. The sequence goes on along the minus strand of LPNX010174215.1, from coordinate 982,494 downwards.
TACCGTCAGAGAGACGACTCTTCAAATACTTTAACGAGTGTGAAGAAGACAATATCGCTCGACAATCTTTTCATATTTAAGGAGCCTAAAAAGAGTTTAAAGAGGACTCCATGAGGTTTCTTTACACAATGTCAAATTTTATGAGCCTGGAAAGAATCAGAAATGGACTTGATGATCTTTTCGTGTTTAAGGAGCCCGAAAATAAGTGAAAGAAGACTCCATAGGTTTCTTTTCACAATGTCAATTTTTACGAGCCTGGAAAGAATCGAAAATGGACTTAAACCTTTGATACTAGGTTTAAGGAGCGTGACCAAAGTGTCGTAACAAACTCTCATCGACTTTTTTCATTTTATGGAAGTACGAAAAATTCATAAACAAACTCTTAAAGCTTTTTGCTATGGTGCTTCTATCCTGCAATTGACTAAAAAACAAGCATTAAATGCACTCATGACAAACATTCAGGGATTACAATAGATAAATTTTGAATAAAAGTGATTTTAAATCAAAACTATGATATATCAAACCCTAAAAATGTGTATATAAGTCATGTAAATAGTAAAAAATCAAATCATTTTACTATTTACCTATAGTGGAAAGCATTTGGAGCATTTTCCTAGTCAGATCTTCAGCAGCTGATACCGGGAGTTCCCACCGTCAGATTTGAGTGTCATCAGTTGCAGGTAACAGCTAAAACCTTACTCTTTCTTTTCATAGTCTTCATTTTGAGTTTTGGGCTTATAGGGAAATCCCTAAAACCATGAAAATGGGCACCGCGCATACCCCTTGTGGGATACGTGGTACCCCACTAGAACCGCGCCTAAAACATAGCTGACAGGCGGTGCCACCGCCTGTCTCCAACGGTGCACAAGCGGTGCCGGTCGTGGAGATTTCAAACTAATAGCACAAGCAATAATAAACCATTCTTTTGATTTTAAATGATTAGAGATGATTCTAATGGGTGCTATGATTGTTTTTGGTAGGTTTTTGTTGCTCAATCATGGTGATATGGAAACAAAGACAACATGACAATGAGGATGCCTTTGCTGAAAGAAATATGGGTTGTATAGCCGCATTACGAGACTGTGGGCTCCTGAAATTCTTTCAGACCCCAAGCATGGTATCACATGAGCGGTTGTTAGAGTACATACTTCGGATGTGGAATCCGGAGTAGCAATATTTCGAGGTTGGGACCCACATTCTGACAGTGGAGGTAGAGGACATCTACTTCTTGACTGGACTCTCGAGACGGGATGCCCCCATCTCGCTGACAGGTTCTCGAGGAGGGGATATTACCACTCGAGAGTTGATAGATCGTCACTGCGCTCCAGAGACGAGGACATCGGGGAAGAAAATGCCCATCAGAGCAGTGATGGATGGACCCCTATGAACTATCCTATTTACCATGCAGAGGGTGTTCGGGAGTCAGGGTGTGCACCAAGCATCTAGGGCACACATGTCAGAGGCCATGGCACCCACGGTATTCAACTGGGCAGAATCCATGCTTTCGATATTCAAAGATCAGCTGACTAAGTGTTGGAAGGGAGAGCTAAAGCACTTTGGATTTGGTTCCATTTTATCCTGCTTCTTCTTCGAGCGAGTTCCACAAATGAGACCTCAGGTGGTCTTCAGAAGTCTGAGAGCGCGGGACCCCCGTATGCTGAGGTGGGTCCAGATTATTGCTCGTACAGGAGCAGGTAGAGGGAAGGTGAATTTCAGTGACTCGTTCTTCAGATGGCTCCGCAATCAGATCCTCATGGTGGAGGACAATGCTTATGCGTGCACAGACTACCGCTCCCACCTGGCAGACAATGGGGTGACATCAGTAAGAAGCAAGAAACCCTAAAATGGATGAAATGTTTTTATGTTTTTGATGTTTCATATTTTTTATGTTAAGTAATGAGACCTAGATATTCTCATGCAGATGTTGGAGTAGCATGACCTGGGGGAGCCTCCCCATTGGATAGGCGAGATGGAGTTCGATTTGTACCACATGGTGATGATATCACCAGGGAGTTAGAGGAAAACCTAGAGAGGTTGACCTTGGATATCCTATATGATTCCATTGATGACCTCCCTCCGAGGTATTAGAGACCTACGGCGGGGGTCCTGGGTCAATTCAATAGACTATTACGTAGAGTAGCTCAGGCAGTGATGTGCTTCCATGAGCATCACTAGAGATTGTGTGTATGAGATATCTACTAAAAGCTGACAGCTTTAGGATTTTGTATGGTGATTTTGCCTGAAAGCCTACGTGCTTCAGATGAGGTCTCGTGACCTATTTTTTGTAAACTTATCCATATATATACAGACTTTTACCTGGTGTTTATATGTCTCAAATGGTGAATGTATTTTACATGAGTTTTATGTGTCTTTAAATGTTTATTTACAATAGACCATGTTTGATTTCAATGTCATGAATGGGAAATATGCCAATCTAGGATGTAATTAGCCAATGAGTCAGCAACTACATTATGTTCACTAGGGATATGCCTATCAGAAATGGTTTCAAATGATCTTTCTAACAAACGTACTCTCCGGAAGAGGCAGAGAAGCACAGGGTTTCTAATGGTGTAGACATGGTTCAGATGACAAACCACAAATTGTGAGTCCATCAAAACTACCAGATTGTGAACATCTTGGGAGGTAGCTTCAGTCAGAAGACCGATGACTGCTTGATACTTGGCGATGTTATTGGTAGCGGGACCTATACAAACCGCTCCTGAACTGACCAAATCTTCAGCCAGGGAATAGAGGACCCAAGTAGCTGAGGCGAGATTCAAGGTATGGTGGCAAGCACCATCAGCGAAGCCGTAGAAATCCATCTGCATGACCAAAACATGGTATAAACAGATGCGGACAATAAAATCAAAACCATCTTGAAAATACTAAAAACACACTGAAAGCTAAGCAATATACATATATACAAGATACTATCCAAGAAAGACCTAGGCATAATGCCTTTTTAGGTACAGCCAATTGTGAGGTTGCCCTAAAGGGATTCCATCATAGTCAACAAGCTCGTAGGCTCCTTTCTCTAAAACCTTATAAATGACAAAATTTCCGTACCACATGGACTCGAACTTACCCTTCCCTAGTTTGTCATATCTCTGATCGTAATTCAAAACTAGTTCACCCTCGTTAAAGGCACAAGGTTGGACGAATTTATCATACTACGCCCTGACACATTTCTTATGTGCCTCATTAGCCAAGGCAGCATCTCTCTGAGTCTTGTTAAGGTTATTCAAGTATAAAAATCTTTCTTCCTCTGCGGAAGTGTCTGGGAGAAGTTCGACGACAAGTTGTAAGGATGGAATCTGACATTGAATCGGTAAGACAACTTCGAGTCCATAGACAAGCTGGAATGGCGTGAAACCAGTGGTTGTTTTCACAGAAGTCCAATAAGCCCAAAGAGCAGAGAAAAGAACGTGGTGCCAGTTGGATTTATGATCTCCAACCATTCGACGAAGCATAGTTTTTAAAAATTTGTTAATGGCCTCTACCTGACAATTAGCTTGTGGATAATATGGTGTAGAGTTTTCATGGTGAAAACCTAGCTTGGCACTCAATTCCTCCATCATTTGATTACAGAAATGGGATCCGTGATTAGTAACGATGGACTGCGAGACTCCAAATCTAGCTATGATATGATTGAACAAGAAGAAAGCGGCAGTCTTACCATCTTTTTCATATGTAGGCATGGCCTCAGCCCATTTTGTGAAATAGTCAACGGCTGCGATGATGTAACCATGCCCCCCGGCTAAGGTAGGCTTACAATGCATGAAGCCAATCCCCCATTTGGAAAATGGGCCAATGGAAATGACAGGGTGTAGCGGAGCAGGATGAGTGCCCTTTTTGGGATAAAAGTGTTGACAAGGTGGGCATTTCTTAACAGACTCATGATAATCTTTGAAGATGGAAGGCCAAAAATAGCCAGCGCGAAGGATTTTCTGGGCTGTAGCCATCCCAGATAAATGACCGCCACATGCTCCAGAGTGGAAATCATTCAACACATGTTCAACCTCCTCATGGGTGAGGCATCACCGGAGAATAGAATCAATCCCACGTCTATACAAGGTATCATTTAGGATGAGGTAGTATTTCGCGTGGTGATGGATACGGCAGCGATCGTCACGGGATAAATGCGACTGAAATCATTGTGTTTGGAGATAAATAAGAAGATCTCCATACCATGGATCGGTAGTGCTAATCAGGAACATGAATTCATCCGAAAATGAATCACTGGGCTCAGATTCCGTCGAAGCACAGGGAAGGTCACACATGAGCTCGGCAAAGACCAAGGATTTCTTTGATGTGGCTTTGGAAAATTCTAGATCAAACTCCTGAAGTATGAATATCCAGTAGGAGTACTTGCTCCCGAGCACCTGGCGAGTCAGGATGTAATACATTGGGTTCTGGTCTACCAATACAGTGGTAGTGCGGAGCAAAATGTAGTGACAAAATTTTTGTACAGCAATGACCGTGGCCAATGCTAACTTCTCCACACGTGAATAGCGAGTTTTCGAATCCATGAGATTATTACTGGCGTAGTAAATCACGTGCTCCTAACCGTTGGGATTTTCCTGCACTAAAACCATAGCGATGGTAGTAGTGGAGGTAGCAATATACAGAAGAAAGTCCTTTGAATAATCCTGGGGGTGTATCATGAGGAATGGGTTAGAGCGTGTTTAAGGTTATCAAAGGCGCGTTGGGCTTGGTCATCCCAAAAGAACGAAGTGTTCTTCTTGAGGAGACGCATATAACCGTGTGTTTTCTCTGTGAAATTACACATGAAATGGCGTAGAAAATTTGTCTTCCCTTGCAAACTTTGGATTTCAAGGAGGTTAGTTGGGGCTGGTAGAGCTAAAATGGTGGCAATTTTCAGAGGATCAATCTGGATGCCATCTTTGGATACCACAAAACCTAGCAGACATCCCATCTCAACGCAAAAAACACATTTATGCGGATTGAGTCGTATATTATAATGATGACATCTCAGGAATATCTCTCTAAGATGACCAGGATGGTCCTCCCGTCGTCAAGGTACGGTTCAACAATATGTTTAATATCATGAAATGCATAGGACATCGCATGTTGGAACATGGCTCCAACATTTTTCAAGCCAAAAGGTAACTTCTTATATGCAAAGGTTCCCCATGGGAAAATGAATGTCATCTTATGTTGATCGGCGGGTAATATCTCAATCTGATTATAGCCAGAGAAGCCATCCATAAATGAGAAGATGACACTTCCAGCTCAGTTGTCGATAATCTGATCGATGTGCAGAGTAGGAAAGTTGTCCTTGGGACAAACTTTATTCAAATCCCTAAATTTGATACAGACTCTAATGGTGCCCTGCTTTTTATTGATAGGGACAACTTTCGATACCCATTTCGTTAGGGGTACAAGATAAATAAACCCAGCTTTGAGAAGTTTCTCAATTTCAGCTTCAATAGCTGCGACCTTCCGAGGATGGAATTGCCTTAGTTTTTTCCTGACAGGTTTAGTCATGGGATAGGTTTTAATCTCATGGACCACAATGGACGGGTCAATCCCCGACATCTCTTCATAGGACCAGGCAAAAATATCACATAATTCTTTGAAAAGTGCCTTGTATGCTTTAGATTCATTTGCCGAGCAGTTCTACCCAACATGAACATGCTTGATGGTATCAGGATTGGCTAATATGTCAATCGGATTCGTCTGAGTAATGTTGCAAAGGTTTCCTTCAGAATCTGTATCTTGCAACAATATGTTGACAATATCAGTAGGAAACAGGGATGCATAATCATGGTTAACCATACCGGTGTTGGGGAGGAACATGGATCTATGATGGTGATCCTCCCAAATGGACTCATCCGTATTCATGATCTCTATAATGGACTCATCAAAAGGAAAAGTCTCAGAGAGATAATCTAGAACAAGAAGGGAAGGTTCTAACCAGTACGATAAATGGTAAGGATCCGAAGCCACTAGATGAAGTTCATCAGTGTGATTGTCAGAAAAGGTTTGAATGGTTTCATACATTGCTTTGTGTGGACTCAACGACTTGTTTGCCCTTAGACTCACAATAGAATGAGGCGATCATATGGACTGTCGCGGTATCTGTGTTAGGAGGAGTAGATGGAAAAATCCCCATAAGGGATGAATCCTTCAACATGCCTACCCCAATCGACTGGTAAGGAGAAGGGGACTGGCCTAACATGGGGATGTTATTAGCCGTGGAGGTAGCAACATCCAGCGTACAGAAATCAAGCTGGTCAATGGTAACAATTCTCCCTAGATGCGGAAATTGGACTATTCGAAACACTGTTGAAGCGACAACAGTCATGGCATAGAACCAATTTCTTCCTAGAAGGAGGTTGTAATCTAACGGGGAATCTACCACTTCTACTTGAATGGAAATGGTTTTTCCCCCAAGCTCGACCGCTAGGGATGATATGAGATCATGAGGCTAGAAACCCCATCTGTCAAAGGCCTTGAGAGTCGTAGGTGATGTTACAAGCTCGGGAGATCCGAGAGCTTTCCAACAAGACAGAGACAAAACCGAAGTCGAAGCTCCTTCATCTAGAACCATACGAAAAACTTTCTTTCCAACTACTTTCATAATAATCTGAAAAGCAAGTTTATGAGGTAACCTAGACTTATAGTTCTCAACATTGAAATGAATCAAGTTAGTATTATCCGGGTCTAAAGCTCTTAATGCTGTCAACATGTTTTTGCGTTGTGTAGGGAAACTTTGGAGTACCTATAAGGTAGACATTGCACAAGGTTCCTAAGCGAGATATTCAACTACATTGTAAAATTGAGCAGCTCCGGCATTGGGGTTAAATACAACCTTCCTAAGAGTACTCTTGGGTGGATGCAAAATCATGTCGAGAATAGGCTTCTTGATAGATACGGGGACAATAGACGAGGATTCAGGAGAACTAGTAGAGGGAGCTTTCCCTGAAGAAGAATGATCTTCTTTCTTGTCTGTGGGTTTGTCATAATTCTGACTTCGAGTTTGCAGATTAATGGTATTCGAGGACATCATATGAATTTTCTCTGACGAACTAGATTTACCCTGATTAGACATGTGGTCTATCAGTTGCTATTGAGAGGGAAAAGGATCCATGAGTACTACGGGTGCAGGATTTGATTTTAGAAATTGAGAGATTTCGTCCCAACGAGGACACTCCTTTGAGAAATGGTCACCTTCGCTGGGATATTTTTCCTTTCTTTTCCCTTTATCGTTGTCACTATTAGTTGGTCTTGGATTCTCCTATTGGTTTCCGGGTTTTTTATTTTTATTTTTACCCTTCTTCTTCTTATTACCCGAAGTTTGAGTACTTTGAATAGAATTGACCTCGACGGAAACCTTAGGAGTCGAAGGAGTGGGGGTGGCAGTTTGGGGTTGATTGGCAGGTTTTGCTGCTGATGGGGACTAGATTGAACCAACAATCCCATCAACAGGTGCTTCTGTTGGTGGCTTGGCAGGATCGGTGCTTGGGCGAGGAGCTTGCGGAATAAGGTCATAAAGAGTTCCAGACTGGGAATAAACCAACTCTAGATACTGGGCTCGACTAATAGCTTGCTCTTCAGTAACAGCACCACCCATAGCAATATCTCGAGCAATTGGAGGCAACAAAGATTTGGTAAACCAATCAGCTAATAACTGATCCAGAATAGGGGCCTTAATAAGACTTCTCCACCTTCTCCATTCATGGATATGATCAGATATATGGGTGGAGGTGTTTTGTCGTAGAGAGGTTAAGAGATCGGTACCCATTTCATAATGGATAGGGATTTGAAAGTGTGTAAGAAACATGGTTTCCAACGAGCCAAAATCCACAAATGAATGTTGTGGGAGTTCAATGTACCACTTCGCGTCCGTACCAGTCAAAGTTCATTGAAAAAGTTGTAACCGAACTGAATCATCCATGAGGGAGTTTGAAGAAAACCACAAATGGAATGTCATGACATGGTTTTTCGGATCATCTCCCTACTTCCCATTGAACTTCGGGATGCCCGATGGTAACTTTACCGGAATGGGAGGCCACGAGGGATTGTGTCGAATGGGGTCATTAATCAACTTGGACAAATAAGGTAAGTCCAAATTTTCAAGGAAAGGTAACTGACGGTTAGATTGCACATACTGGTAATATTGATATGGCATATAATTACTAGTAGGACCATAAGTGGACTGATAAACAGGTTGTTGTGAAGAAGAACTAACAAAAAATTCGTCCGCAGGGGGTTGATTTCTGGGATTAGGACCATTAGGACCACTATGGCCTCCAGGAGGAGGACCACCAGGGCCCCCGGGACCACTAGGAGGCAGACCACCATACCCTCCAGGGCCACTAGGAGGTAAACCTCCAGATCCTCCGGAACCACTAGCAGGAGGGCCACCCGACCCTCCAAGGCCATTAGGAGGAAAGCCACTCGACCCCCTAGGACCACCAAGACCATTAGGACCATAAGGAGGAAAGCCACCAGGCCCTCTAGGACCATTAGGCCCCCCAAGGGGAGGACCACCATGAGGCAGTCCTCCAGTACCTCCTACAGTATGTATGGGTATCCCTCCCATAGCTGGCATGTAAGACTAGTTAGGTTGCCCCCATGGCGTAAAAGTATTACTAGGGTATGGAATCCCAGTATACGGCATTCCTATAGGGTTAGGTGGATGATTAATGTTTCCTACAGGTATTTGATAACCGTAACCTCCAGTAGATTGAATGGTTATAGGTTGTGCCCCCAAGGGATGACTTGAACTGGATGGGGGATTAACCACATTAGTATGGGTGGGAGGGACATAAACTGTAGATGGTTCTATATTAGAGGTCTATCCTTGACTAGGTACAAGTCCGGTGCTAGACAACGTAGGTCATGCTGGGGGTTGTCCCCCGACACTAGAAGGTAATGACGAAACATGAATTAAAGGTTGGGTCTCAAGTGCAGAAGACCTGGGAAGATTAGGAACAGACATAACATAGGAGGTGGTGGGGTTGGTATTTTGACCTGGGTTGTGTGGTGTTACCATGCAATCTATAATTGGTTCAATGGGTCTCATAGAATTAGCAAGTGAACCTCCCACAGGAACAGATGTGGAACGTGATGGTGGTGTGCCTAATAATTCATCTATTTTCCTGTCAATATCCTGTGCACGGAGAATGGCAGCGTGGTATTTCCTACATTCTTCTTCATGTTCAGAAGAGTTTAAACGGGTGCCAAATGAGGCAATGGCCTATCCTACAGGGGTGTCCCAAAATGGAGCATTGGGACCATAATCCGGATGGGTAGTATCATCAACATGACCTTCCATGGGAGAATGGAAAGAGGTATTTCCCCGAGAAGGTTGTTGGACCAAGGGATGTGAGTGTGAAGAATATGGTCCTCCACTTTCTACAACCACATTATCTCCCACTTGGGAGGTGGTAGTAGCTCCTTGGTCAATAGCTTCCATTGGATTTTCTCCTGAACCAGGAATAAAATCGGGTGGCAAGCCCCGTACTCTTCTGGACTATCTTAACTCAGCCAGTTTGTACAGTTCCTATTTAACCTAGGGTCTGAAAAACTAGAAAACACACCAAAAAATTTCCCTACACAAGCTATAGGTCAAAACAAGCACACTTGAAATGATAGGAGGAGTTCAAATAGTCAGGTCTCTCACCGGGATTGTCAAGAAGGTGCCACTCACGATATACCTCGAGGGTACGTGCATAGTAATCTCCCCGAATGCTGTTTTTGGTGTATGGCTCCAAGCAAGATGGCCAAAGGGCTTTTCTCATATGGATAAGGTATCCTAGTGGGGTCTCCCGATATACTCAAGGTACGTGGGAGCTTGAATCTGTAGCAGTGTTGTCTAATACATAACCATACACAAGGGGCCTTTCGATATACAATCGAGTACGTGAAGTACCTTTCTATATACCTCAAGGGTACGTGAAAGGCCATTCGATATACCGATGGTACGTGGAAGAACCGTGTGAGTCCCAGGATGTAATGCAGACAAATAATGATAGCTCATATGATTAACGACACCCGAACATGTCTCTAACCTATCACTCCAATTGCTATGTATATTTTAACCTATAAATACCGTTAATTTTAAAGTGGACGGTTAGGTGAATGCATGGTGTTTTGATAGAAAAGTAAAACCATGCAGTATGCTTATGAAAAATATTTCACTTTACCGTTCAGTATGCCTACCTACGGGAGGGAAAGAGAGTGTTTTCTTTTGTTTCAAAACCAAAAAGATTTCCAAACAACAATATTGAACACAAAATCAAAGACAAGCAACACTTTCCAAACTGATTTCTCTTTTGAAAACAATAAGAAGGGGAAGAATCTATTTTCCTAAAAGAAAAAAAAGAAGCACACTACATGCAAATGCACTCTATCTTCAATTTTCTTAAAACATAGGCAAATCTAACTTAAAACTACTATATTTTTATTTTGACAAGATAGTGCTAAATGCATAAGAGACAAAAGAACATGAAGAGCCTGAAAGCTTGTAAAGCCAATCAGAGATCCAATGCCCAACACTCAATGATGATAACCTAATCTCAGTTAAAAAATTTCTTTTTTAAAAAAGGAAAAAGAAATTTTCTATGCAAACAAGAAATGAAACCTAGAAGCTAATCCAATGTTTTTCTTTCAGTCTATATCACAGAGATGAAAAGAGATCTTACTAACACCCTAAGCTTTTCAAAAACAAGAGGTCCTTTCACAATCACAACCAACAAGCATCGAAGTGAATGAACAATCAATAAGCCTAATCTAGCTTTTGAACTTTCCAATCAAACCAATCTTTAACCATAAAACTTCAAACCACAAGCATAAGATTCTGACACACAAGCCTAACAGTGCAGGGCTGCAAGCAAATCAACTCAAATTTTTGTAAAAGATGAGCAAAAAGAGGTCTTGGAATGATGCCTACCCAGCACCGTGCTGGACAGATCTTGACAGAGCGATTCTGGACCAGCACTGCTTCTCACCAACAGGACTTAGGTGGTGGCACCGCGGGATGCTAACTAGGTTCAGGCGGTGGCACCGCCTCTCACCCATTGCATAAGCACGATTCCCTGTAAAAATCCAAAACACATAGAGAACGACAGATCAAGTTAGAAAAAGACCAGATCAAGGTAAAAACTGATAGATCGAGAGTGAGAAAGAGCATAAAAGGTTGAAAAAAATTCAGATCTAGACAGATCTGGAAGTTTCAAACCAAAATCCACTGAGTCAGATAGCAGATCTGACTGAAGAGAGTTGGAGAAGGAGCCTAGATTCGGACAAGAGTTGAAGAATTGAGGAAGATCAGATCAACTGATACATATATTCATTCCCCAGTGGAGTCACCAAATTTGTAAGCAGGAATATTTCACCTTCTGCGGACAGAAGCTGTTCCTCTGGTCTGAATGGTTTAGATCCAAAACACATGAACGACAAAGGATGAAGACCCTCCCTGGATATCGTAGATACCTAGAATGCCTGCTTCGACAATAAACCTGTGTACCTGCAATTATATTAAACACGCAAACACATCAAAGATACCAGAACATAATTTATTAATCCATGTCAGTGACTAAGAAATCCAACAACATTTACATGTGAAATCAAACAACAACAGAAATGTGGGACGGAAATAAGCTTTGCATTAGAATAAAATGGAGAAGTTTACAACCAATTAAACCTTAGTGTTGACACGCATCTCCATGAAACCAACACTTCATCCCCATAAGCTCCAACTTAGCTCTCTATGGTCTCCAATGGCTTGGGCCAAGTGGTCAATCCAACAACATAACAATACCTCTATAGTTCCCCCCTCAACCATGGACATGAGCTTGTATTTATAAGGCTCAATGGATAGGAATGGTTGAGATATTTGTGGATGAGGTGGCCTCTAAGATCCTATGATGGGGGATCTCAACCTCAACTAACCCACAATGTTAGGGATAAGAGAGGACACAAGGCTCATGATCTAGAAGCCTCAAGAAACTTCTCTTTTTTCCCATTTTACCCTGGGTACCGCCTTTTGTCTCTTATGACAAAGCAGTTCAGGTTAAAAATGCTCATGGGCCAAAGGCTATAAGCGGTGACATCGCTTATGGTAAACAAGGTACAAGCGGTGCGAGAAAGGTACCGCTCATGGATAACGAGGAAAGCGCGGTGCTGAGTCTTTTTATGAAAGATTGACAATCAATATGGGTTTTCTCTCCAAGTGCTGGGATTTAAGGGAAAATATGTAAGTCAAAGGTCTTATCACATGGTGGTGACAAGATTTTAGTATAAAATATGTCGCACTCGGCATGGTGCTGACACAACCTGGTGAAGGATCGATTAATCATCCCATTTCCTTTGCTAGCAAGAAGTTGTCAACTACAGAGAAAAATTATACCACGATGGAAAGAGAAGGTTTAGCAATGGTTTATGCACTGCAAAAAATCAGACATTATTTGTTGGGTGGACATTTTCTGATGTACACAAACCATTATGTATTGAAATAACTAGTCAATAAGCTAGTGTTGGGGGGGAATATCTGTCGATGGATTCTCCTCTTCCAGGAATTTAATTTGGAGATAATTGTTCAACCCGGTCAATTAAATTTGGGACCATACCATCTTTCAAGGATAAAAAGTGGCGAAGAGCCTATTAACCTAGATGATAATCTCTCTAATTCACAACTATTTTTTATAACCATGTTTGATGATCATTATATATATATCATACAATTTTTGAGTACAGGCTATACGCTAGCTGGATTTACCATTACGCAGAAGAGACAGTTGGTTGTGCGAGCCACGGATTTCCAGTTGATCACTGGACAATTGTATAAAATGGGTCATGATGAGATTCTTCATCGTTGCATTTTGGAGCACAAGAGACCGTTGATATTAAATGAAGCACATGTTGGTGTTGCAAGAGGCCACTATGTAGGAAAAGCTATGATGCGCAAGAATTTGCAAGCAGGATTATGGTGGCCCACCATGCATGCAGATGCCTGAGATTATTATCGCGGCTGTGATGTCTGTCAAAGGACCGAAAAGTCGTCCCAATGTGACAAAATTCCATTAGTACCTCAAATAAAATTACAGGCATTTGATAAATGGGCCATTGATTTTGTGGGTCCTATCAGTCCAACAGGAAATCACAATGATGTACGCTATATTATTACTGCGACCGATTACTTAACCATATGGGCCGAAGCAGCGCCGGTAAAATATTGTACTACTACGACCACTGCAAATTTTTATTTGAGAATGTTGTGACACGATTTGGATTCCCAAATATTTTAATAAGTGATCAAGGTACGCACTTTGTCAACCGATTAATTGAAAAACTCACGAAGGGATTCCAGATTCCACATAGAAAGACAACACATTATCACCCTCAAGCAAAGGAGTTGTCGAAGCCTTTAACAAAATTCTGGAAAACGTATTGACAAATATTTGTAATGCCCAAAGAGATGACGGGGATAAAAAATTCAGCAGTATTATAGGCATATCTCACAACTTGTAAGAAATTGATAGGCCAAACTCCATTTCGTTTCGTGTATGGACAAGAAGTTGTGATTCCTATGGAGTGTACTGTCCCAAGATTAAGAATTGTTGTGATCACATAAATGACAGATGTCGATGCTATCAAAGAAATATTGTCGCAACTTGTGCAACTGGAAGAAGAACGTTTTGCTGCAGGATTTCATCAAAATGTTGAAAAACAAAGGAAAAAAGCATGGCATGATTAACAAATTAAGATCAAGCACTTTGAGGTAGGATGAATTGTTATTATGTATGACAACAATATTATCAAGCATCGAGGAAAGTTGGGAACACATTGGTTGGGACCATATATCGTCACGAAGATCACTGATGGAGGAGCATTGAAATTGGAAATTTTAGATGGAACAAAATTCTGAGGACTACTGAATGGAAGTCAGCTGAAGCCATATCATGATAGCAACAACTTGGTTGAATAAAAAAATAAAAATAGAGAAAAGAAAGAAAATAAGAGGGGAAAATTTTTCTTGGTCGCAGACTGCTAGTCTATCGCTGTAAAAAATGAAGTCTCATACACTTGGCATTTTGAAAAAACTAGAAAATTAGAGGAAAGACACTTAGCCTATTGCAAGAAAAGAATATATGTCAAAGGAGAAAACAGGCTGCAAGGAGTGTGACACTGTCGTAAGAAATATGGGAGGTACATACATCACAACTGGAGGGAATTAATTTGAAAAGTCTGAGGGAATTTAGCAGCATGCTTTTTGGTCATGCCCGTATTTATGGCAATAACTACCAATCGATGTGCCAACTAATCGGTGGTGTACATATAAGTCTCCTTAATTATTCGAACGATTCACCCATGTGACTAAAATGACAGATTCCTTTCTATTGATTTCCCACGCGTGTTAAGAACGACCAGGGGGAAAACCACTGCATGCTATCAACCTTTGCACCCAAGTTCATTTCATTATTTTTCCATGAGAGAAGAACAACTGTTTTTTGCAACTTCAAGAGTTGAAGCAAATTGTTTAGAGAATGGTCATTTCGATCTCTAGTGCTAGTACAATTGCTTAATATGAAGCTGTGACTGCATCACCCACACCAATCATGGAAGATATTGTGATATGTGTCCCACCACATTAGAAGGTTTCTCCAGTTGCTGAGAAATTTCCAGTTCCTCCGGTCATGACATCCAAAAAATCAAGTGCAAAACTACTAAGTCCATCATGTACTTCATGGGGAAAGCACATGGGAAATAGAAAGCGGAAAGAAAAAGCAATGACACCACCAACACCACCATTAATACTTAAGGAGGGAGAAGACTCTAAAACCAAAAATTTGTTGCCACCATATATCCCACCAAGATGCGTGGATGCACCAAAGGTCAAAATTCAAACCAAGTCACGTACCCCACTGGTAGCACCCACAGTGCCAAAAGGAGTCAAGGTGTTGAAGAACATTATGTCAAACCTGTAGAAGTTATCCTTCACTGAACACGATATGAAGAAACATAAATATTTGGACAGGAAGAACTATATGTTAACTGTGCATGACAGACAGGATTTTCCAAAGTGCTTGGTTTCAATGGAATGAGCGAGAGGACTAGAACAATCCATAATGTTGTCGTTGCTATACATGCCACACTTCAGTCAAAGCACAAAAGTGAATATCTTTGTCCGACAACCATTAGTATCATTTCATGGAGGATACCTTTGGCTAGATGAAGTACACTTTCTGGATGTCGAGCACATAACAACGATAATAGGCTTCCTGCTGGAAGGTATAGATCCAACGCCATATTTATGAAAAGACCAGGACACAATGATGACAACAAGGGTTAAGGACAAGTGTGTATTGACTAGGGCCAACTGAGGGTTCCTATTCTCTTCAATTAATGAATTTACTGTTCGCTTTGCTGCGAAAGTATTGGCTTGTAAAAATGTTGCACAATATGCGATGAGATCAATGTATTGTGGGTACAGTAGTGCTAGTTGAACTCTATGCGGAGGGAGTTCAAATTAACTGATCGAAATTCCTGTTGAACAAATTCCCAGAAGACGCATCTATGTCGCAGGAAATGGTAAACCTTTCCATTATTCCTGGTTGTTGATTTTGATTTCTTTTATTATCTGGTCTGACCCACCAAACTACCAGGATGTAAATGTGCTAGTTTGCTGCAGGGGGGCCAGATACCCGAATCTCTGGTTCACACAGAAAGAAAAAAAAAGACACACAGCGGGATACTAATATTGAATTTTTTATGCACGGATAGGTTCTGAGGCATCATGTACAAAAGAAAACAAGACTTGTGGATGACACTGTTAAATAGTTCTGCCAAATTATTAAGTATCAGATAGGGCCTCATTATGTTTTGATGCAGCTGCAACAAGACACACAACGCCAATGGTGGAAACACAATTTTTATTGACTGAAGAAGAAGTGGAAGGCATTGTCCAAGAATGAACGAAAGAATGGCGTGTCCCTGTTATAGACGACCAAATAGTAGATGAAGACCTAGATCAAGACAAACCATCATCGCTGCAACATAAATATCAATATGAGGACCCGCAGGAAGATCAAGATCCTGGTCCGACTGAGAGTGGCTCTAGCTCAACTCCCACGAATCGAGCCGTAGGAGAGAAAAGAAACCATGAAGAAACAGAGCAAGGGAAGTCTAAGCGAAAGAAAATAAAAGCTGACAAAGCTGCCAATACCGTCAGAATTGACGAGGAATACTTTACAAAATTAACCGAAGCGTCGATAGAAGTCGCGGAGACCAGATTTCAGAAAATAGACAAGCGACAGATAGAGATAACAAGTAGTATTACTGATTTGCTAAAAACACTCTGCACAATTATTGAAGAGGTTATAATTCCAGTAGGTTATACGCCTCAGAGAACTGAGTCACAAGATGTACCTGGCCCTTCTAAAGAACAACATCCTAAGATGACAATTCCAGTTCCACCAATCAGGGCACAAGTATCAGAAGAAGTACTTGATTTGGGAACCCCAGAATTCAATGATGTTGCCAAAAGCATAGGGAAGATAACCATAGACTTTTCATAGATACGCATGACTGAGGTATATACAGTACATAATGTTGCGGTCGCAGAAATGAAAGTAAGAGAAGGCGCCTTGATTAAGCAGGTGAAGGTAGCAAACAAATGTGTTAATAAGATGAAGAAAACAATGCAAGAAACAGAGCAAAAAGCAAAAACATGGGAAGAAAACAGAATTAGGCTCAACCAAGCTATAAATATTGCATGCAAAAGATTCACTGACGAAGAAATTATAGTAGACATGTTTGTAGAGGCCAAGGTCATTTGACTTGGCAAGAAAGCGGATGAACTTTGTAAAAAGGTCATAGAACTCAAAGCAGAGTTAAGACCAAGCACACCCCCAAAATTGTTGGAGGAGCAAAGACAAGCAGTAACAGAAGCTGCGAAGAAGATAGAAGAGGCGGAAGCATTATGTGCTAACGTTGTCAACCAAGTCTCTCATTATTGGGAAGCATTGTTAGATGATGCAGAACTAGAAAAAAATCGCAGAGGAGTTGTGCACAATTGAGGAAAATGTGAATCAAATGAAGAATGTGATGAAAAAGTTTCCCTTAGCAGGAAAATGGCTAAGGCGAAAAAAATGAAGAAATTGCAGCACTAGGTTACAATGTTGCGCACACGACAACAAGAAAGAAAAGAAAAATTCGTAGAATTGCAGACTGAAGCTGAAATAATTATAGACATCATTCATCCTATACATCAAAAGGTGCATGAAGCAACATAATTAGTAGTAAAGGTAACGCTGAAACATGTCAGTTTATACCTTGTGGAGAAGCTGAAGAAGTCAAAGGAAGATGTGTGACAGGAGGCAGAGAAAGTAGTGAAAATATTGCAATATTTTCAAGGTAAAGTTGGCACAAGTTAGGAAATGGAAGAATAGATTTGTGTGGCTTGGGATGAGCCACATGTGAGTGTTGGGGGCCTTTTGGGCTTAGGGAAATATAGGCAAAATTCAATTAGAATTCTTCCCAAGTATGAAAAGAGTCAGGTGGCAAGAAGGAAAAAGGAGCTGCAACATAAGTAGTAGCGGATGGAAGGACAGGGTAGAAGAAGTAGTAAGGGAGAAATACGCAACAGAGGAGGAGCATAAGAATACAAAGAAGCAAGAGCTAAGGAAAGAAGTAGCCAAAGAGGAAGCTACGACAACAGAAGAAGAGAGTTTTTGAGGGGAGAGAAGTCATGACAGAAGGAGAGGATGTGACAAGGAAGGATGCGACGGAGTTAACCACGTCAGAATACGTGCGATGGCGTAACGACTGAAAAGTGACAGCTTGGAAAAATCATGGGTATGAGGTCCACTAGAGTCAGCAAAAGCCGCATGTATGAAAGCATCTTTGTAAGTCAGGTCGTTAGTGCCTACTGAGATGTCCGATAGAATAGGAAAGACAACATGTTAGATAACTATATGAATTCGATTGAAAGCAACATGTCAGATTCTATAAAAGGAGGAAGCCAAGTTGTATGTGGGTTTTCTCCTAGTTAGTTAGCTCTGGCTCATGTGTTAGCTTCTGTAATTTGTGTTTTATGTTAGATTTCCAAGTGTGTTGATTCGTAGAGAGGAGTTGAAGAGTCTGCAACTGAGTGCACAAAAGTGTAGAAAGGTTGATTCGATTCAAGATATGTGCGGATCATCAGTAGAGTCAAGTAGACAAAGAGTAGTGAAAAAATACCATAGAGCATGAGAGGAGGAATAAGCTTGTATAGATAAGAAAGAAATATCTAGAACAAAGTATGCAACTTAGTGCGCAGATGAAAGGGTGCCATATCTTTCTCATGCCAT